>JALDNG010003514.1:0-26328 GCA_024349245.1 Neodontobutis hainanensis | reverse complement strand
ATTATCAATCAAAAAAATTGAATTAACACTGAGATATACATTTTTAAAGCTATAACATATAATTTATACTTTAAATAATATCAATCATCAGAAAGAGGTTGCATTTAAAATATTTGGCATAAATATGAATTATAAATCTTTTAACACTTATTAGCAACATTGAATGTTATACGATTAGAAAGTTTTTACTTAAGTTAAAGAATGTATTTTACATATACATAAATATAAAATATGTAAATTTGATGCAAAAATTAACATTTTCAGTAAAATTTAAACTTTTTCGATAGTTTCTGAGTAGATAAGACAAACCTCAACCTCTGAATTTTTTGCGCCTTTTCTAACATTATCTTTTAAATGTGAAATTCTTAAGGAAAATATTTTTATTTACGAGGCCTTTAAATCTAAATACTTTTATAATTTACATAACTCTCAGCATTATTTATAATCTCATCTCAATAATTTTTTGCAAGTGTATTTCGCAGTAATTATTTCAAAAATTGGCGAATGGAATTGAAGGATTATTTTATGTAGATAAATATTTTTACTTTAAAATACAAAACTCACTTAATTCGTTGATCCATTCAATAAGTAAACTTTTGTATTTTAGTAGGAACTCATTTTTTTAAATTTAGTCATTGAGAAAACTGTTATCCAAAAAAGTTATGCCATATATTTAAAAATGTGTAATTTAACCATTTAGTCTGAATTTTTTATTAGATATGTTAAATGAAATATTATCAGCGGGATTGATTAAAAAACAAGACAACTCAAATTTAAACAAATGACAAAAGATATTTTTATTTGAGTTGTTATATAAACCGTCAAAAACATTGGGAAATGTATCTATACTATATATTATGATCAAAACTTCAGAGACCATCACTTGAACTATAGTTATGCTATTACATTGATAAATTTATGTTTTGTTGTTTATATTTAATCCTCATAACATTTATCCATTGTAAAGGATCCATAATTACATATTGACTTGTCAAAAGTTCAGATTAAAAATCTAGGGACAAGAAGAGACCAAAATTTTTTAAAACAATTTAGAATAAAACGAGGCATAAGGAATAAAAAAAATTATTTTTCAAAATATAAACAAAAAACAATGAATCTAGATTAAGAATATAATAGTCATGCAAATACATGAATTTCATGAGAAAACCACAAATATAATGAAAATGCAGACTCTAAGTGCGAAATTAAGAAGCAAACTAAAAGATTTTATGATAAAATTTAAGAAACAGTGAGTAAATGTCGAAGTTAAAGTTATTAATTTTAGTGTAAAAGATCAATAAATACTGTAAAACATCGAGCCAAACGAGCACCTATTAAGATAAAATTTTAGAAAAAATGTATAAAAACTCAACTAAACTCCTAAAAATTGTGAAAATATATTTTTACCAAACGAAGATAAACAAGTAAGTATAAAAAACGTTGAAAATTGCTCAGCGTTTTTCAGAGGAGATGAAATTCATTCAACTTAAAAAATTATTATATCAACCAAAAACAGATAAAAATATTCAAAATAATAAACCCAAAGTTATGTTTTTGAATTATTCCATGCATCCACGCGTTAATTTATTTGCCTTCTTGGCTCAAATTTAAGACGTCTACAAAAGATATTTAGAAAACATAAAATCATGATTTCCACCAAAATTAAATTATAATTAATTTTCTTTTAAGTAATTGAAGCTAAATTTAAGATAAAAAATACCCAAGACGAGAAGCACCCCTTCCAGGATCTTGAGGAGACAAAGACTTCTAAGAATATTCGCAAATTAATTTATTTTTTGAACGTAAGAAATATCTTTAAAAGATTTCAGGTCACACACCTAACAGAATAAGTAATCATAATACATGTAATAATAAAATATAAAAATCGTTTTTGAATAAACTATTTTGAAAAATTAATAAAATTGAATTTAGTTGATATTTTAATTTGATATGACAAATTGACATTTAGTAATTTGTCCTCAATACCCTTTATTTTATGGCGATTGATAGGCTTAAATAAAAATGTGAAAATAAAAAGGCATCAGAAAACAAATATTTTATAAAAATCGGTTTAATATTGAATATAAACTGATAAAATGTGAAAAAATTTAGTTTTAATAATATTTCAGGAATAATTAAATGATATTGAATGTTTCTGTTATTTGTATTTATAAAAAAGAAAAAAGAACAAATAAAAATGGAGTTAAAAAATTTCAAATTTCTACTCCAGTTGAACCAATATCTCCTGTGATTGGTTCTGTATGATAGGACTAAAATCATATTAAATAAAACGATTTTATTTTGACATCACAAATTAAAATTATTGTCTCAGATTGTAGTTTAATTATGTATTAAAAAGATAAAAACTTTAAATATTAGTAAATATCAAAAATTCAAAAGAAAATGAAAAGATAAAAATTTAATACATTGATAATTTAAATATACTATTGGATAACATTAGTTAACAAACATCATGATGCGGTTCATCGAAAGGAATATTTCGAGATTCTCGCGTCTTTCGTATAGAGAAATTAATAAAGTGCAGATATATTAAAAAATAGACAATAAATTAAAATATATTTGAATTTTGAGAAATATCTTTACATTAAATCTAGCTTATTTATAAAACCTGCATTTAAAAGAAAATATAAAGAAAAAAACATAAAAGAACATATTTTATACAATAAATACAGAATTTAAGGACCGCAAATTGTAATTTGGCTCAATGAAAATAAATTGTCAATTAAACAGTCGATATTTATGAAAACGACAAGAATTTATTCATTTTTTTATGAAAAATAAATTTGATTATTTTGTTCTGTTGAAGAGATATTAATAAAAAAATAAGTAAACTCACTATCGACCTAGGTTTTGGTACTGGAGCAATGATAAGACAGAGATTATTTTGAAAATCATATTTATAAGTTAAATATTGGAAAAAGCTGAAATTTACTTTCAAGATAAATTTATGAAGAACAATTTTAATTCATATAACATTTGTTAATAATTGAACCAATAGTTTTGAAATAACTCAAACTAGAATTACAAAACTATAAATATTTTTAACTCGTTGAAAAAGTCATAAAATAAATTATCTTTCGACTAAATGAACGTCTAAAATTATTGAAAATTGAAAAAGTTAATATTATTTGACCAGATATATGTCAAGGGCGTTTTACAAACATTGCAGAATAAAAAAATTTAAAACAATTAATCATCTAATACTTTCAACATTACAAATTATTTAAACCTTTGACAAAATATATCTCTGTCCATTTTTGTGTGCATCAGAAAGGATTTATAGCCACCTAAAAATTCATATTTGACATAACTGAAACAAACAGTCATGTTAATTCCATGACTTAATATTTAAATAAATATACAAAAATATTCTTTTCTAACATAAAAATAATAACTATAGATTGACAGCTGAATGATAAAAGATTTTAATTATTATAAATTTTTTCAGAAAAATTATTTTAAATCTGGTTATAAAAATAAAATCTCAAAAACATACACCTTGGCTTGACCTTATCATGGATAAAGTACCCTTAATCATTAATAAAAATTTAATATATATAAAATAAAATCAAACATCACGGTTGTTAGATCAAACAAAAAACATATTGAAAATATTCATTGCAGCAATCGATGAAATTCTTTCAATATTAAAAATTGTAATTTGAATAAATAGATTCTTCTTAAAACACTACAACAGATATTCTTGAGTGAAAATTATGATGATAGTTAAGTATAATTAAAACACACATTTATACTCAAAAAATGAAAAAAAGAAATTGTTAATCATATTTGGATCTTTATTACATCTCAACTTTTAGATCAAATGTTGAATAGATATAATATCGACTATTTTAATTTTTAGTTGCTGATATCTGATGATATTTCCCGCAATCAAGATTTTAAAATAAATTTAAAATTTACTATTTAATATAGCTTACAATTATAGTTCAAGTCCATTCAAAGAACAAAGGTAATAATTCTACGTTGTAAGAATATTAAACGAATAATAATTTTATCCATCGAAAAATGTTTTCTAAATAATAATTGTAGAATTCTGAAATTTTTAAAATAAATCAATGTAAATGGATGTTTATTTCAATCAATTTATTCTTGAACAAAAAATATTCTTGAAATTAAAATATAAAAATGCATATTAAAACCAAGAAAAAATGAAAACCCTCGTCATTTATAAGAGAAAATCAAGACAGATTAATTCATACTTAAGGCGAATAATAAAAATAAACTGAAAATAAAATCGAAAATGACCCGATGCTTCTAAATTTTTATACTACGATTGGTAAGTGATTATATTTTCAGAATAATTTTTATCTTTAAATTGTCATGAAAATGATAAATATGAAGTCTAAGAATTAAAAATTTATTAATAATAACAGGTAAAATATCGCTATTTATTTTAAAGTTCAAAATTATTGAAAAATTTTGATGAAATCACGAAAAGTTAGAAATATTTTAAAGAAATAAAATATTTCACTTCTAGAGAGTCAGTTAAAGACAAAATTTAATTAATATTATCCATGAATAAAAAAATCACATTGAAGGTCATCAATCTGAGGAAAGATTTAAAATTAAAATGTCGAAATGAGAATAAATAAAAGTTTGAGAAAACCAAAAAATGAATATTGACACATAAACATAAAATCAAATCATTTTGAAAGCGAAAATATATTACAATCCACATCTAAATTTAATAAAAATTGGAACAGATTATTCAGAAATTTGTTTTTCAATTATCAATAAAAAGATAAATTATTTCCATCGGGCATAGAAACTAGATCTTAAAACGAATGTCCCAGAAATAAAAATCGAATGAGGACTCCATATAAAACGAAGCATATTATCCTATTAAAATTTGTGTGTAAAGTATATTTTTCGTCATTATTTTTAGAAAGAATCTTAATTCGTTGGATACCGAAAGTATTTTATACGATAAATATATTTTATAGAAAGTACAATCAGAAAGTATATAAAAAATAAACTCCTATAGAAATACCTGAAATAGGATCCAAATGAACATAAAACGAATCATCCTGTGTTAAGAACGGTTAATGAGGTAATTAGTAATCGAATATGCGCAGATATCTATTCGAGGAGGAACATATCTTAATCTAGAGATAATAAATCCCAAACGCTATATTAATTGTGGTTTAGTTTTACATCTTTATCTGAGATATTTTTGGAAAATAATGTTTTTGATAACTAATCATAGTTAAACTCTGAAAATTTTGATTTGTTTCATGAATTAAAAAACTAATTTTCATATAATAAAGCAATTTTGTGTTTTTATCCGTTTCAGGCATAATCTCATCAAAAATCTACCACCTCCCATGATAAATGTTATCGATTAATACAGTTGTCAATTAAATATCTAATTATCGAGGACAATCGTAAGTATTCCATTATGTATAATTTATTGCATATTAATGACTTAATATATAATCTTTAGAAAATCTTTATAATGACGTCATAATCATACCTTAATTACGATAAAGCAAATTGTGGAACTTTTAAAAGATTTGTTTCAAGTGTTTTTAATTTTTAGCGAATCCTTATTCGAATTATTCATGGGGTCCAGATTCGTTCTAATTGACCTAAGAATAATCTACCAGTTATCTCAAAGAATTTCTCATAAAATATTTGTCTTTTATTGAACATTAATAGATTCTAACGAGCAGAGTTTTCTCTTGGGTTTGTCTAATTGAAAGTATTTTATCGCTTGATGGAATTTTGTGAAGCTTAAGAGGATTTGCCTATTTTTTGAACTATAAACGCGTTAATCGTTTTATATTTGTTGCATATTTTATCTACAAGTGATTATTTATCCAAAAATTAAGAGCATCTCTAATTAATATTCGGTTTTAATTGTCATATAGAAGTTCTAGTTACTTTTTCATCTCAAACTAATTCCAAATTTTGTTTACTTTGTTTAGAAATAAGATTAAATTATTCAAATTTTGTTCACTTTATGGTATAGTTAATAATACGACATGCTTCCTTAGTTTCGTTATACTATTTGAGAAAAATAATTTTTGTCAATTTTTTCAACTCAGAACATCTGATAATTTTAACTGTGATATTGTAGCACATCTTCTTGTGATATCCAAACTCATATTAAAGTGCGCATGACTTGGCTTAAAATCGATCGATTGTTCAATTAATCATTTCATTTTTGCTAGCTGCCTCAAAATATACAACATTTTTTCAGTAGGTTTTTAAACATATTCAGAATACTTCAAGATCACCATTCACTCTATTCATGACTTTTAAAAATATAATTTTACAATAATTAACTTTTCTTATTTTTTCGAAAATATTTTTAAGCTAAGGTTTTGTTTTTTTTCTAAATGCCAATATCCTTTCAAGTACAGTTCTTTATGTTTAGGGAGTCCAACCAGTTAAATTAATTTCGTTTATAGTTTTAATTTTGCATTTTTATGATTGGAATAATATAAATCATGTTAATTTGAATGTTTTAAAATAATAAAAAAGAGTTATTGATCATTTTAACAATAAAGTTTCATATTCTATACCTTTATTTATTCTTTTCATGAGATTTTATAGGTTCTAGTTTCTTATGTTTTTATTCTTGTTCTTTCACTATAAATCCAAATTTTAATTATTTTGAATGATGGTTATAAGTCCAATAATATTTAACATACTTTGAAATTGTAAAAATTGCAGGTTTGTAAAATAATTGAGTTTAGTTTTGTTTACTCAGGCAAATTAATATGGTAGTTTTCATAGAAAACAAAGAATATTCTTGCGCCTGTCTATTGGATATTTTGAATTGATAAAATACAAATATCATACTCTGTGTCGAAAAAATATTTTTTAATTGACTCATGATGATTTACTACACTTTCTGAAACACAATAGGAAGTATTGGCATACACTTGATATATTATTACAACTTAAAATATAGACAATTTATCTTTTTCTACACCTCTATTAATTAGTTTAAACCCCTTACTATGTGCTTTCTGAGTTACATATTCATGCTTTACAGTAAATATCCTTCAATAAGACAAACACGATTATTCGTTGAAATTTTTAAAGTATTATGAAATTTATTTCTGAGCATGCACATGTTCAATTACCAAAAATTATCGTGCAGATAGAATGAATAAGGTTAAATTTCGTTACACTCGCATCAGATTTAAATTTTATGAAGGAGAATTTTCCTAATAGTTAATCTTTCAAAATTAAATTTATTTAATCAGAAGTTATTTTATATAAATTAAATTTGTCTTTTGATTTTTCATGTTGATATCATAGATTTTACACACTCAAGTTGATGAAGATACCATAAAAGTACTTTACTCTTCGTGTATTTCATTTTGAAGCGCGATTAAAATTGATTTTTCTGATTAATATAATATTTTGAAAGTTTTTCAAGAGAAAAACCAGTTTTTAATCATTCAATATCTATATGTTTCAACTTCGGTTTGAAACACTCGCTCTATGTTTTTAGAGTAACCTCAGCAGATTTGAACAACATCAGATTGTTAAGGTAGTTGATTTAACTAAATGAGTCAATCTGATTATACCTTCACTTTTCATCAAAAATATTTTGACAGTGCCTTCTTTTTAAATTTCTTAATTTAATTATCTGCTGAGTTTCGAAAATCATTGACTGCTCACTATACAACGTGTTAATCAAAAAATATATGTATAACTTGAGCAAAATCAATATAATATCATAAAAATCTTACAAGTGATCTCAATATCTGTGAAATTAAACAAAAATATAAAATAAATTGTGTATAATTTTAACTTTCTGTTATCAAGAAAAATATGACATTCTATTTTGGAAATCGATCGCAAAATATCATATTTAAACAAAAATGGGAAAATAATAATAATATATCTGTAAATATCAAGATAGATAACAAATATTGAAGAATTTTATCTGCAGTTTCACAAAATTGATTCACAATGAACTGATGCAAAGGAATATGGTATCTCTAATACGAGTCTAGAGAGAGAGTAAAAATAGCGCTCTACGACTATAAATGTTGGCATCATGCGAAAGGATTCCTTCATGAGGTGGAGAGGGGATAAGAGCTGAAAGAATTGGATTACATGTTATTTAACTTTCTAAGAATATACTTGATAGGTTTACCTCAACATAGCTCTTCAAAAATCTATATATTTATCATATTAGCTGCTAGGTTTGGTTATTTTGCCTGAGGTAGGTATTATAAGACAACTGAATTTAAATCAAATTAATGACTTTTTCGACTTTAATAATATAAAACATATTATTTGGAAAAATAAATTTCTGATGCTGAAATGTCTGAGAGGTTTGATATTTATTGTGAATTTTATTTTAAATTTTAAATTTGTAAAACTCGGTTCTTTTGATGTTTTTACACAATCAATATCGATTTGACATTCTTGAAAATAGTTTCATCACATTTATCAGATACTTATTTTAACTGGAAGAGTTCTTAGTTTAAAGCTGTTTTAACTTTATATTTTCAAACTTTAGAACATCGTACACAAATAAAGCAGATTTTTTAAATCGTATAACAACCGTCAATTTTTGAATTTTCTTAAATAACATCTCTTCATCATTGATTGTCCTAAATATATTTGCTCAGAAAAATGTAAGATAAAAAATAGATTTAACTTTGTGAATCTAAAACAATAGTTATGAGAAACAGGTGTAATTTTTCATTTATCTATTGGGATAGAAAATCTTCTAATAAGACGACCTGATTTCACTGAGCCCCATGGCAATGGCTAAATTTGAAGTCATTCAGTGACTAAAAATGTTCAGACCATGAAAAATATATTCATATCTTTTTCGGATTAATCTGTTTAAACTAATATCGTTGCATAAAATTTTGTTTTTGAAGAATAGATCAACTTTTGAAATTCTGCAACGTAGCAATTTTATTATTTATGAAAAAGAACAAATTTTTTTTCTGGTAAAATAAGATAATCTCAAAAAATAATAATTCTATAAAAGCCTTTATTCAAACCCGTAAGTTAATAACTCATTGTTTATTTCAACTAATTTTAAGAGAAATATGATGTTTTATCATTTGTAAAAATACAATAAAAATTTTCACCCTGTCTTGTATGAGATGAAAGCAGAATTATTATTAAAATTCATTCACATTTAAATGAAAACTACAGATGAATGAGTTTGACAACAGAATTCATATTTCTTTATAATTTATAAGATATTAAAAAGCATTTAAATACTTGGAAAAAATCTCATGAAAATATTTAATAATTCAACTCTCGTTGCGTTTGATTTTCGTGATATTTTTCAAGTAGACGTAAGATACAAATCTAAATATAATTTTATGGCTCTTTCTCAGAAATATGAAATTTTGATCAATGTATGAAGTATGGTGGTGTAAACTGATAATAAAAGTTACTTTATTGTTATTAAACTGTTTTGTATTTTTCACAATTATATCTCAATACACAATTTATTAAAATTTGGCTCAAGGTGCAATCTTTTATTTAAAACGAAATTAATATAATCAATTTGAATTATAATTATTAAATTAATATTTAACTTAATTTAACAAAACCGAGATAACTTGAAGATATTTATTTTTAATAATATTTAAATGGGATCGGATATGATATAAAAACACTTTCCCTTCACAATGATGATTTTGAGAATTTTTTGTTTTATATTTACAAGATTTTTGAATTTATAAACAATCCAATTTATTCTAACTTTAATGGTTTTTCTATTTATTAGAATTTACAAAATAATTCATTAAATTTCTAAATAAAAAATATAAGTTCATTAAAAACATTGAAATTGTGATAAAAATGAAGATAGCTAAGTTTTATTGTGTATGAAAATATTCCAAGTTTATTTCAAAATGTTTTCAAGTTCACATAAATTTTTCGAATTTAAACTTAAAAATAAGTTTTGTGATTGTACTGACAGAAAATATAATCACACGTTTATAAAAGGTATGAGAATAACTGAAAGACATATCATGGATCAAAATAACTGTAATTGTGTCATTTTTTGTGGACGGTTAATAGTGATAATAATAACTGAGGTTCATTGCTCAAATATATTCATAAATATTAAAAACCGAAATATTCATTTTAACTTAAAAATTATTCACGAATTAATGATCAATTGTCAATCTTTTTTGGAATGCTACAAAACATTATTCACCCATGCATTTCTTTTGTTATCAGTTTATATTAAAAGTTCATTTAAAAAGGGAGGTGTGATCAAAACTGATTTATACTTTTTTATCTCGAAGTTGGTGATTACTCAGTTAGAAGATGTGTGCTTTTGGATTATAGTTCCCTTTTCAAGAGGATAATTTTAATGCGATTTCAAAGTATTAAAATTACAAAATTAATTTTTCTGTCTAGTTATAATTTTATTTATTTGTCATAATGGACTATATAGATATTACACATACGTTATCAAAAATTTTAAGCAGGATTTTGGTTGATACATAGAATAAGTTAAACAGAATATTTGTATCATTGTATCTTGTTTTGATTTTTATAAAATTAATATAATCAGGTATAAATTTTCACAAATAAAGTTTTTCACAGATTAATATGAACTTTCATAGTATTTTAAGAACAGATAAATTTGTTATAGTACCTTCGAACCTAGTCTTTAATTAAAAAGCTTTCAGGGTTGTTCATTTTAAATAATTTAACATTAAAATATTAATTACATTTAGTTTGGATTATTTTAAAAATTTCAACATTTTGTGATGTTAAATCTGCAGTAAGAAATTTTTTGACCTTTTTAACCTCTAAAAGGGTTTATTCACGAAATTAATTGACTAATTCGAAAAATAATCAAATTTTATTTAAAAAGAAAATTATATCGCGTTCGTTATAATAAAACAAGAATCACCCTAAATCTATATAATTTGACTATAATTTGTAAACATACGCGATTTAAAGATTAAATTCTAACTATAATCATTTATGTAGGTACATAATATGGTGCACATAAATTATTTTATCATTAGTTGACATATTTTTGTTTCAAAAACTTGAATTCCTGAAATCATTAAAGAGGTTAGCATTTTTCACATTTCATATTTTTAACAAAAATCAAATTTATTATAATTTTACTCTAAAATACAACTGATAGTATTCTATGATGTTTCATTCAATCATCGTGAAGAAAAAACCTTTAAAACATTTTTCTTTTAAAATTATATTTGGTAAATAGTAAAATTTATTAAATTTTCTAAGGTTATTGAAACAATGTTTCAAAGAATATATCACGTGAAAGATAATTTGTGATAGCTTGTGTGATTTTCTCAATATTTAACCTCAAAACAGACTTAAAATATTTAACAAATTTTTGAATTAGAGGTTCAATTTAATTATGATACATTTTTATTTAATTTATATGTAGCCTTTAGGACATAAGATCGAGTGGAACTATTCTTGTTCGATATAAAAATATTTTAGGATTGAGGATCCTATCATAAAAATGTATGCATGCGATTCTTGTGGGCATGAAGAGGATGCCTTTTTTGTGTGATAATTAAATTTTATAAATTTTTAGCTTTTATTTAATCGTAAATTTATGTTTAAAAGATATGTAAATCAAAAAATATTTTTGAAAATTAAAAATAAATAAAATTTTGACTCTTCAAAGGTGAAATTGGAAATATCCATTGATTAAAAAAAACTAACGTATGAAAAAAGTATTAAAAGTAATATTGTGCTTTAATTATTTGTGAATATCACAGAAATAATTTTTGAACAATTCTAATAAAAATTACATTATATAAATATTTGTAAATTCATTATGATCCTTTGATCTTTTAGCGTTTTGTAAAATATCTTTGTGAATTATACGTGTTAATCATGATTCTGACTTCGACTCATGTCGCTTTTTTCCTTCCTCGACTCAATATCGTGAATTTTACTATTTTAAAATTTCGATATACATTTGTTCAATTAGAGATACAAGCACTATATTTGAGTTGAGAATATTTTCACTTAAAGTCGAATCTTCTACTACGTGATTGGCTGAAATTTTTAAAGAAGATTGTGATATCTTGACATCTTTAATTCTCTTTTAGGTATTAAATATATTCACAGAATCCAATGTGTTTGAAGTTGAAGCTTTTTAGCATTTTTTACGAATTATCTTCACCCTTTTTTAAGATGTGAGTCAATAATTTTAATAGGCAAGATTGTTTTTATTTTGATATTAAAGTAAAAATTTAGGTCATCATTATTTTGTGAGTCAATAAATGAAAATATTCAAGCTCAATTTTTCCCAGAAGTTGAGAGATAATTAAAAATTAAATTGTAACATGAAAGAATAGTTCGAAAGCCAATCATAGTTTGTACATTTTGTCAATATTTTTGTGATTTTTAAATAACTAAAGAGTACAAATTGTAAAAATTTCGTGTAAAATTTAAAATGAGAAATAATGTCACAAAAAGGTGTTTAGATGTGAAGATTTATTATATTTTGAGTATTTAGACCCATTGAAGACATTTTCGATGAAGAAAATCCCCCAAAGTGTATTTGAAATATTTTAATATTTAGATATATTATGATTATCTTGTGTAACTCATTTTCGATACTTGTCAGGATAATTCAGATATATTTTTGTCATAAATTTTTCATTCGCACATTCGTGTTCAAAATTAGATACTTTAAATACAACGTTCACATAAGTGTATTCCTATTTATTTATAACTTTCATTTAGATTTTTAAATATTTTTGATGTCAATTACGATTTATTTCATGAAATATGTAATTTCACCATTTTTATTTCAAAACAAGGAAATTTCCAAGATTTTTGATGTTTAAAAATAAATCAATTTAACTTTTTTTACTGTAACTTAAGCTTCAAACCTCTCAGAAGAATGTACGTTTTTAAAAATTTTCTTTATCACCGAATTTTAAAATTTTTAATGAAATTTTTAGATATAATATCTGATAGGAATCAGTTTTATATCAACAATAAAATCATCAGAAAGTTTTTTTTAATTTAAAAGAACATTATTTAAACAAAAACAGAACGAAAAAATTTCTTAATATGCAAATTAGTTAAGAAGATTCACACTTCAAAAAAGAGTTTATTAAACTTATTTAGTAAATTTTTAAACCTTACTGAATTGAATTTTTTAATTCATGAGAATTTAAATGTGAGTTAAAAATGTGTTTGATTCTATCTGATATCATTTTATTAATAGATATTATATATTTTCTAGGCCGTATAAAAGCTATATACCAAGATTATCAGTCAGTTTATAATTTATTTTTATGTAAATTTACTGAATTTAATATCAACTGAAATATTTCTGATAATTAAAACAACTTCTCTTTTTGATTTAACTATTTTTACTGATTGTTAACATTTTTTATTCTTAGATCTTTTAAATTTTCCATAAATTTTACTTTTAAAAATTATTTTTAATTTTAGAATGAATAATTTTGGTAGCTATAACAATAAAAGCAGATTATGTGTTATTTTGAATCAAATTTTTTGACATGAGAGAAAAAAACTTATGTTTCTTAAAATAATTTATATTCTATTTAGACCCAGAAATTAACCAAAAGATAAAAATACATACCTCTTAATATTATTCAAATTTTTTCATAATTGGAATAAAATTATAGTTTATTTAAACTATATATTTTGCCTTTGTTTTGGAAGAATAGGAAACAATTTTATTGTTGTGATTTCTTTTATATATGACGATATAGGACATAATTAACCATGGAAAATTGAGAATATTTTAAAAGTTAACAAATTTTTTGGTTTAAAGAAATTAGAAACAAATAAAATAAAGAAAACAGGTTTATTTTCAAGTTAGAAATCCAACCAGAAAGTTTATTTGGAACCACAAATTGAAATCTTACATATAAAATTTCGAAAATTATCGTTAAATACAGCCTTAAGATAATACTTTTGAGATGTTTGATTCTTAATTATGTCTTATTTCAGCCACTAAATATTTCACCAAATAAAAATGTTTGTGTTTAGCAAGACAGTCAAGGATTGATTCGTTATTATGGTTCATTTGAGCTTCTTAGCTTTAAGATTGATTTCTAAGAGATAATACATTTATTTAAACAGCAATATCAGAAAAAATAAGACATAGAAGAAGATTTAATTCTAGGATAATGTTCAAGAGCTCCTAGGTACTGTTATTTAAGTATGGTCTTTATGACCACGCGAAAGGAATCTATATCATGTTAAAATTTGAAGATTAAAAAATAATTGACCGGGTTTTTCAAATACATGTTGAATTTGCAATCCCTGATTAAATACTTAAGTATTTGTTGAAAATGCTTAATTATTATTCTAGGGATGAAGTAACTCGACAAGTTTAATGGTTATATAAATTTAAAAACTCTTCTTATGAGGGAAAGTAATTTACTTTAAACATTAAATTGATTAAAATTTAAAAATTTAAGGTTTAGTTCACAGTATTCATTCTTGTGCACGTTGATGATAAATTTCCATATAAACATAATTGTGACAAAAATGTGTTTAATTTAAATTTCACAATATTTTATCTTTTAAGCAAAATATTGGATTTATGAACTTTAAAATATTTTTTTCGAAATTATTGCTCATTTAAAGCTCATATGATAAATGAAAAGATATATAAAAAACTCCATATCATTATAAATAGGAATTTAAAAAATGATTATCAAGCATACCGTGTGTATTTTTTCTCAAATTCAACATTTTATAGCTGATAAATCTTTTCATTTTCAAATTCTCTGTAAGTAAAAAAGTGTAGTTACGGCTCTTTTATTTGATCAGATCATTCATAATTTAAGATGAAATTTTTTATGTTTTTTCTTCATGGTTGGTTGATTGATTTTTGTTTAAAATTTTGACTATATGAAAAAATATAGAAGATGTATAAACTTAATGAAGTAACGACCGGATTGTGTTCAAGTTTAAGAGGTTCCATTTTTAAAAATTTTCGACAAATTTTTTCTCTTTTAAAATTTTAGATTTAATTCATTTGAGAATCAAATTTTTAACATTTTTATTAATGTATACAAGTTGGCATTTGAACATATCTCACATCTTTGTATCATAGTTTTAAACATATTCAACGTGAATAATATTTATAAAATATTACAATTATTTTATTCTTTGATATATATTTAAATACGGCCTGGGATTTAGATGTTACCTGCTAGTAAATTTCATTATTTATTTTTAATCAGTTAAACAAAATAATCTTTAATGCTTTAAACTCTTTTTTATCTTTGAGGAAGGCAAACCACTTGATTTTACATAAATCCTAAAAAATCATAACATTTTTTTAAGATAACGATGAGTGAGACTCTTGAGGGTATTTTTTAAATGAGAGTATTTTGTACGTTCTCAATTAAAACATTGATATAGAGCTCTTAACTTCCAAAATTCGTCTTTGCCAGCTGCCAGATCTCTCTGTTTTTGTTGTTCTGTAAGATTCTCTGAAAATAATATTCTCCCTATTTCTTAAGCATGTCCGATCATCCAAATTCTCGCGGTTTTGATTACATTGGATATCTGTGCTTGATTAAATTAATTTTTCTTTTAAATTATCACTCTTTATAATGTAAATTTTTAGAATAGATTAAAAAACCATTGAAATTTTTAATAAAAATATCGTTTAATTTTATATTTCAAGGAATCAATAAATAATCATTTATAACAATCTTTTACCCTTAAATTAGCAAGTTTAAAATGCAATAGTTATGTATATATAAGGATTTTTAAGAAAATAAGATAAATGTTAGATTTAAGAGAAATTTGCATCGAAGAATGTTTCTTGACAAAAATTTCAAAATTCAGCTTGCACAAAAATCGATGGTTTGGATACAACGAAAGTTACAAATCTAGGTATTTGATAAGTTTTCTCAAAAAAATTACTGATTAATCTCTTAAGAATTCTCTTGTAATATTATTCTTTGATTGAAATCTTATTGATATCACATTTAATATTTTATGTTATGAGGCTTCATACTTTAATTACAATATGTTTAAAGACCGATTAAAATAAGGTTTCCCTCAAATGAACTTAATTATTGTCTCATTACTTTTATCAAGAATGAAAATCTACATCATCACGCATGAATATCTGAATTTTTTAAAATTCAATAAGATTGATTCTTTGCTACTTTAAAAACATAGAAATCAAAATTAACAATAATCATCATTAAATTAACTTTTCTTTTCGTATTTATTGTTAAATTTCAAATAAAGTTAATTTGAATCTTATTAAATCGGTTATCTGGAAAAATATAACACCAGAGCAGATTATTATGTGATCAATTTCTATAAAAAAATTTCGATTACAATTAAACTGTGTTTTATCATTGATTTCATTCGTAATTAAATTCCGCTAATTGTAAGGTATATATTTTAACCTTTTTTATGGAATTTTTTTCATGGTGATGATAAATATTTTTTATAAAGCATGTATTAATTTTCGTTTGAGGTTGCTAATTCAACTCGTATTTTGATATTTTACAAAAATGAAAAGTGTGTAAAAATTATTCACATTTGATTTGTGTTCTTGAAATCATGACGAAAATTTGTTCTTTGGCGTTATTTAATAATTACATTTTTTAAGTTATCCTCTTTTGCACAAAGTCTTGAGAAAAAAAACTATTATTTGGAATTATCAAAATATTTAAATCAAATAATTTATTTTAAAAATATTTTTTATCAATTTTTGTGTTAACAGTATTCTAAGTAGAAAAGACTAATCTATAATGCTCGAATATAAGTATAAATAACCACCTAAAATTACTCCTACCATCTGAGGCTATGTTAAACACTATAAATACGGTCTTGGAAAAGATTTTTAATTTTTGATAACCTTCTGAATCAGGGTTTATTGGTTTCGAAAGCACCACGTTCGGTTTTCAACTCCAAGTCATCCTCTGAAATAGAAGCAGCCTCACTTTGAGGTTCAGGGGCACAATCATTCGGAGAAATTCCAGTTTCATTTGAATGTTCTGAAGGGGAAATTCTTTGATATGGTTTCCGTTTTATCCCTCTCAACTCGATTCCGTAAATAATCAGAATGCTTTCTTTGAATTTTATCATCCATAGTTACGGAATAGGATAGAGGACATTTTTATTTGATTAAAATTCCGGATTCGTAAACGAATATCTTTTATAAATAGACAAAACTTGTTGTCATATTAAAATTCTTTATTTCGCTTCCCACTTTGATGATATGTATTTTTTTAACTTCGAGAAGCGTCTTCTCAAATTTTATCTTCTAAATTGGTAAATACTCTCCCAAAAGTTAATTCAGTTGGAGTTCGACTCGTTGATGAATGCTCAGTCGATCGTAAACATATCAGAACTCAAGTTGGGTTATTTGACTCAGTCCAATGGCTCTTCTTTAAACCAGGTATTTAATTTTAAATTTCCTTATCACTCGTTCCACTGCATCATTTGTCTGACAATGATAAGGTCTTGATATAACATGTTTAAATTGAATTTATTGAGCAAATGACTTGAATTATTTGCTTGTAAAACATGTTCCATAATCTGACACAAAGCAGTCAAAAATTTCAAAGCGTATAAAATAAAACCTCAGCAAACTAACACGACAATCTACATGTGGATGATTCACAATAACGATCTAGAGTCATTTGGAAAAAGCGTCAAGAAGTACGAGCCGAAATTTGTGTTAGATAGACAGAAAAATTAATATGAAGCCGTATCTGTGGACTGCTAGGAATCCTTCAAAGGTCAACGGAGTCTCAGGATCATGTGGCTTCAAACGCTGACATGGAATGCATGAATTCACATAAGATTCAATATCCTAATTTAAACTAGGTCAGTACATGTATGTTTATGCAAGGGATTTTGAAGCTGAAATTTCAACGATGCCCTTCGTATAATAATGTAAGCAAAATAGGTTGGAAAGAGGAAGATATGCAAATTCTATGAGCCCTGTAAACGAACACCTTCCTCTGCTGACATACTTTGTATTAATTCATAGAACGGCTGGTAAAGTATTTCAGTTTTCTTCTCAAGCCACCCATGCATTATGTAGCCTATGATCTTGTTAAGAACAGGATCAGTTAGATTTCGCATCTAAGTAACTGTTATTCTTATGACAAAGCCTATGAATTACTTCGAATGATGTGTTAGCATGATTTCCAGTCAAATCCTTTTGACTGTTGGATCAGATAAGCTTGAAAACGAGTCTGTAATTTTGTCTTTAGTACATCTATATTTTTGTCGTTGTCATATTAAGAGAGAGCGATCCCCAATCTGTCGACTATAGAAATTGCAGTCTTCTGAGGATGATTCTTCAAAGCAAATTTATAATTCAATGACTTGTAATCTGTCCTTAAAATAAAATGACTGTCAAAGAATATTGGCTGAATTTTTGATAAGCCATATACAATTTCCAAGGCCTCTTTTTATTTCACCGAAAAATTTCTCATGTTTTTAACGTACTAGAAGGCGTATCCTATTGGTTGTTCAGAACCATTCTGGAACTTGTGAAGCAAAATGGCACAAAAACCACGAGCGGAATCATCAGTTTGATTACGATGGGGAGGCCAGAGCCATTGTGTGTTAGGACGCAGCTTGAACCGAGTTTTTGTTTGATAGCCTTATAAAGGGACAGTTTTTCAGCATTCCGCACTTAAAGAGCACCTTTTTAGAGCAATCTATATTATGGATAACACAATGGATACAAACTTGGAATGAAACTTGCATAAAAATTTACGGATCGCAAAAAATATGTCCTCTCAGATTTATTCTTAGGTTCAGGGCTTTTTCATGGATTTTACGCTTGAATCGTCAGTATGTATGCCATTTTGATCTATTTTATTTTCTGGTAGATGGCTTAAGATGTTAAAAAATTTCTTTTTTCCTTCCTTGTAGTTATCCAGGCTATTTCTGAACTGGACAAAACCTCTTCAAGGTTTCTAAAATGATTATTTTCAGATCTACCCATTTGATGATGTAATGGAAAATCATGCAACACCTGGATTGCCATTAAGTAAAGAATCCATGATCCATTGAAATCTAGATGGTGTCCCTGTGAGGTAAAATTTAAAGAGGTGTATAGATAATAGCACAGATTAGAAACGATTACAAGTAATCAAAGTGAATTTGGTGCAACTTTCATCTGTAAGAATGCATTCTTAAATCAATTGTTGAAAATTACTCCTCACATTAGAGTATATCAAGAATATTCTCAAACATGGGGAATGGAGGGAATATTTCCAGCGAAATATGTTGATCGTAGCCTTAAAACGTGCACAAACGCGAATATCACCATAATTTTAACAACTGAAATAATTGTAGAAGCCCATGTTCTTTGAGTTATTAGATGGTCCAGTCACTCAATAATTCCCTTGGATTCCAGCCTAAGAATTTAGCCCTTAAATCTATCAATGATACCATATGGCACTTGACGGTGTCTGAAACTAAAAGGTCTTGCGTCATTTTCGATATAGAGGGAAACATGAGGATTACGTATCGTGCCTAATTTTGATTTAAACGCACTCTTTTTTAATTGAACGACCTCATGAAGTCTTCTCTCTGTCATTACTTTTTCTTTGATCACGAAAATAGTTTTATAAATTAGAATTTGAGTTTCTCCTATGATTTAAGGTACCTGAATTGAAAACCCAAACGCTTAAATCAAACTTACGCCGAAAATGGGTCCATCCTCTACGTCTGTAACATATGCTGATTGTTGAAGACATATCTCTACAATCTTGACAGAAACCGCAGAAATATCCAAGAGTGGAAAATGACTTCCAGCATATCCCCCTCACGTTTGTTTTTTTCGACTCAAAGCAGTTTTAAGCATCTTTCTTGTTTTATTGTCGATGAAGGAAACTGATGAACCTATATCAAGTTGCATTCGAATGGGAGTGCCGTTCATTTTAAAATCAAAGATAACCGGTTTGATTTTGTGTCTATTTTATTGAGGCGAGAAGTTGAAAGTTCATAGTTGTTACAAATATTATAAGCGAGAGAATAAACATTGTTCTGATAATCTTTTTTAAATCATGCAGGCCCTTTGCAGGTATCAAACTTTCTCACACTTATGACATGTTGGGGAAACACTTTTGCAAGTTTTGTTTTTCCATACAGCCAGGATAGACCACACTAGAAACAAGAATTTGCTTTCTTTGTTGAACTAATCGACATGATTTTTTTAAAAGGAAAATTTTTTCCTCCGTCAGAACCTCAGCAGGTTTGAGACTCAGAAAATATGGAGGGGCTTCTTCCACCAATTCCTCGATTGTACAGTTAGCCTCCAGAAAACTTTTTAAAGAAAATTCTTCTGATGAACCTTCATATCATTAAACCCCACTGCTAAGTGGTTGACTTGCCGAGCATTTGGACGTAAACCTTTTTATCCAAGAGACATAAGTATAAACTCCCTTATCAGGTTTTCCAATCAGAGTGGATAGTCTGAATCTTTCAGGAATATATTTGTCTTCTTTAAGTATAACTAAGCTTAATTAATTAAACATCGTTTTATGAACTTTGGCATGCCCTATGCCCAGCTGAATTTTCCCTTAGTGTATTAAAGTGCTTCTGACCAAATAAATTCACAAGAAAATCTTTCTTTAAGTCTTCGCATCCCGGTTTATTTTGGCTCAATCCACTGAGATCTACTGCCAGATCTAAACGTTGAATGCAGTTTGAACAACCTTAGACAGAGTCATTGTAATTGTCGAACATTAAGTCATTTGTCTTGAAAGTCGGGTGTATTGACATTTTCATTGTCATCATATGTAAAAAAAAGTATTCTAAGCAGAGACAAATCTATAATGCGTGCATGGGTGTATATCTAATCCCCTCACATTTTCATAGATTTTTTCGTAGTAAAATTTTAAAATTTGTCAATTTCTGAAATTTACAAGTAAACTGAGAAATTAAACGTGACTTTTTTCATTAAATGTTGCTAGATTCACAATCAAAAGGCTGATTTTTTATGTTAAAAATAATTTCGTTCAAAAATTGAACTCTCGCGTGTTGTTTGACTCATAATAAATGGAAAGTATGATTTAAACTTCATTTCTGATAATTAAGTAATGACAAATTAATTCTGAAATTTAACAGGTTTCTAAGGCTTACCAGTGCTTTAAATTTTTTTCTTAGATGGATGAAATATAACGTTTATTAAGTTGATTATCGTGATTAATAACAATTATAAAGTTTTTTTCGAAAATAAAGAATAAGTCAAACTTATACGAGTGTCTTCAGATCGAAATTCTCGTTGTAACAGTTCATCTGTATGGAAGGCAAATATTAATTGAATTTTTTTTAATGACTTAAAGAACGTTAAAAAAAATGATTTTTTTGATCGGTTTTTTGTTTAATGATAGGATAAATTAGAAATTTTCATCAAATTTTAAGTCTTATAAGAATCCGTTAAGTTTTACACAATTATCTTTTTGAAATTTAACTGAATCTTTCATTAAATTATCAAAATAAAAATATTTCAAATTAGTTTGTTTCATCTTTCTGTTTTCATTCAGGCACCTTTTTTTATGTCCTATGTTTTATATTTTAAAATCCTACTGTTATAAATGTCTGTCTGATTGATAACATATCAGGAGATCCATTTTTAATGGAGTATATTATCTTGATAACTCATAAACATTTTATTCTTAAGATATATGAAATCTTTTCACGAATAAAACGTGGAGCATGCGAGTTTGAATAATATATTTATTAAAGGATATCGTTACACCGTGAAACTATAGTTGATATTTCTAGTATTACGAAGTGGGAGTAGGTGGTGAATTTTTATTAAAATATAATATCATCACTTGGTTGAATTAATTCAATATGAATTTTGTTTGTTAGCCTTTTTATTGAAACTTATTTTTAATTAAGATCATGAAATATTTTTTTTTGTAAATTTAAAAATAAATGAGAATTTAATATCTTTTGAACTCAGATCTTAATTCGTATGAATCATCACCTTTTATTTATTTCACGATCTGATGCCAAAAGTTAAATGTGTCCTTAAAGTTAAAGAACAGAGTGGAATATTACACGATTTTAAAATAGACCAGGAATAATAGTGATTGTCGGAGGCAAAAGGAAAGTAGGACGAATTTGGTTTGAAAGCGTATATAAAATTTAAATCCCTTCAGCAAATATTTTGACAGATTTGATGCATTCACATCTTCCATAAAATTTTCTTTTATTTTGATATTAAAATTTAAACTTATTATATTTTTCTAACAAACAATTATTGATGTTAATGTCAAAACAAAACATAATTTTGCTCATAACAATGCGGAATAAGAGGATTGTTTCATTTAATATGCTATTTAACACAAAAAATCATTAAAATTCTCGATACATCAAAATCTTTAAATTGGTATGGATTAAAATTTTTAAATAATTGACTTTCGTCAAAGTATAAATTTAAACAATTTAAAATGAAAGAACTTAAACTGTTAAAATATTTATTCAACTTATTTTATGTATAGTTTGTATTCACAGTTATATCTTTTAGGGATTTTCAAATCTATGGTATGGTCGAGCTTAAACAATCCCAAAGAATTATAATTTAATAATGGTAGTATTTACATTTGAATCCTGTAGTTTTCATCTGTCTTTTAGTTTTTTTTTAAATTATGTATCAGGATTTGTCCAATAATATTTTACCTTTTAAAATTTCATACATTTTTGTTTGTCTTAAATTTTAGAATTATAATCGTATGTGTATCCCTCTTAATATCTGTTGTCTCTTGTCTTAATGAACAATCTGTCATCCTATTTTAAACTTGAAGGAGCAAAATTCAATCCAGGTTTCTTTTACTTCACACTAATTTCGATACTGTTGTGGATTAAACTTGTCTTCTCAACGTACTGTTTGTTCACAAATAATTACCAAAAAGTATGACGATATCAACGCTACATTCACTGCAGGACATTATTCCACCTGTTTGCTCAAACCAATTTATTCTTTTGTAGAACAGATATTATTGTCGGTGTAAATGGTAAAACTGTAAAACTAAAATATTAGGTTTTTTCAGTTCTTCAAATACAGATCTTGGTTCAATAAACCATCAAATGAGAAACTGTGAATGGATTTGTATATTTTGAAATAAGTTAAGTTAATTTAAACGGTAAACAAACAAAGTATATTCAGGAAGTATGGATGCTAAATATCAATATGAACCATGTACTCTTTCTTTTATAATTTAGCTTTCATTCATAAGGATTTCTCGCATGTCAGGCTAAGCCGAATGATGCTAAGTTTGTGAATATTTAATAATTAAAGACACTAAAGACAATCTCACATCAGTCCGTTTAACTAATTTTACTGCGTTTATTTTTTTTATCATTGAATTTTTATTTTGGAATATGAAAACAATCAAACTTTGGAATGAGATAGCTGCAATAATCAATGGGATTGGATGTTTCAAAATTTTTTAAACTTAGTATTGATGATGTTTACCAGCATCGTACTTTTCTGTCGTAAAGTATCTAAAGCCGATATTTTCATAAAAATATTGGCGCTATCCTTCTACTTGCAAATCTATGCCCTTTTGCTTGGAATAATTATTCTTGCGGTTGAAATATTTTTACTTGTTCAACAGAAGAAAAAGCGTATTAATAGCAAAACAGAATAATTTTTTCTTTATGAATTATTTTATCAAAATAATTAAGTTTTCAAACTTAATGTTGATATTTATCATATGATATCTATTTGATAAAATCAATTTTAACAATTTCGCTTTCTTGACGTTGTCTAATCTTTTTATTGTGAAATTATATCTTCGTAAAAAAACTCAAAGGTATTTAAATATCGAAAATGTGAATGGAAAACTTTGGTTTAATCTCATTTCTTACCAAAATTTAAACCATTTTTTAAACATTTGTCGGTGAATTACACCATTCAGACAGGAAGAATTTCTAGTAATTTTTAAATGTAACTATACCCTAAGCATCGTTTGGAAAGATTTTACTTTTATCATTTTAATAAAGATAAAATTTCGTCTAATAAGGGAAATTTTTGTGAAAACGAGTTTTTTAATTTCTCTGAATTTTTGTGTGCAAAATGTATTTTCAATAAATTTCCCAATAAGAAGGACAGGTATGTAAATTATTATTTGATATACATATAAATTCATGTAATTATTTAATTTTGATAATGAGCAAAACATTTGAGCGAATATTTTAAGGTTCGCTGCATGTCTAGGTAGTAATGATTAATATTAATGGGGAGGATTTCATTGAAGTTGTTGATCTTAAAAATGTGTGTTCTAATATTAAGATTTAAAAAAATACATGAAGGATCCTCTTCCTCTGTATGTATCAACGATACTGAATGTTGTTCATTCAAAATTATTCACGGTTTATTTTTCAGAGAAGAAGATTCCGATTTATAATGATTTGAAAATTTTCTTCAAACAGGTCAGCTTTTGTTCATGTGTACAGGTTAGGGTTGAAATTATCATCATCTTAAAAAATTCTACAGATTTTTAGAACAAAATTTTTGACACCATTTACTTTTTTAGAAATAAGCTCATTGATGATTTTCAATTTTACAACCTCGAGGTATTATAAAACAAATAAATTGATTTTACATTTTTAATATTCCATAAGCCATCTTATTTTTCACTTTATTTATCTTACTTTTTGAAAATTATTATTGTCATAAAATTTACTGCTCAATACATTGTGAATGTTTAATATTTTGAAGTCTACACTCGTTATTTTTAATATGATTTAATGTGAGATAATATATTCTTTAAAAATATCAGATTCGATAAATTTGAGTTCATTTTTTTGAAGAGTGAGGATGAAGAAAACCTAACAGGACTTCTTTCCAAGAAATTTAAAGTACGAGTACGCGCTTTTCTTTCAACGTTTATCAGCGTTTTACTCCCACTTGACGCGTTTTCGTGGTGTCAACAAAGGTAGTTTGAGACTTCTCTCGCAACAACCTCACAGAGTTCTCAACTTATAAGAGCAGCCTTACCTCTGGAGCATTAGTTCTTTTGGGAGAAACGCTGTTTCTTTCATAGATCTAAACTAAGTAGCACCCATCTCAAGTCTTAAATATTTTTGAAAATCGCCTATGGGATATTCTAATATTAGCATATATATTGAGACCGAAAATTCATAGAAATTAACAAAAACTAAATATAAAATCCAAAACTCTGAATAATTGTGACAATTTTTCTGTTCATAAATCAATAAATTAAGCTTAGGAATCAAAAGTAACGAGATAAAATTTAAATAATTTTCATTACCTATATTTTGACATTTTTAGTTTTTGTTTGTTTATGATATATTGTATCAAAAATAATTTTGCTTTATTTAAAGAATTAACTTTTGTTATTTGATTAGTTAAAGCGCTTTTATATACTCATTTTAATCTTCATCATGCCAATCGTAAACTTTATTCATAAAATTAAAAATCTACCCTCAATGATCTTTCACATTTAATTTCTCGAATCATTATTTTTGACAGGTGGCGATGTAGGAGTTGATGAGAGGATAGGAATGTTTCCTGCTTAATATTAGAGTACGGACGGCTCTCCCAAGTAGTCTTAACAAAAAGAAAATATACGATGTTACTTTTTAAAGAACTGATGTCGAAGAGGTATGGTTGACTTTATAGGCCTAAGAGACAGTGCTATTTAGTGTATAAGTGACACACACTCCTATCATAAGATGATATCAAATGTCGTTTTGATGAGTGTGTTGATCGACATAATCATAGTAAGCAGAGCTGCACCGAAGAGTGTACAAACTGCCAAACCTTCTTCGAAAGGATCTTAAGTAAGTTTGATTTATTTTTGCTTTTAAAAAATAAATAATCCTAACACAGTTAAACTTAAATAAAATTTTATTCCTTTTGAAATTTTTATAAATTAACTTTTTAGATTTATTCAAGTGTCAAAGTTTAAAAGTCGGATAAATTCTTGAAAAAGTATATTTTCATTTAAATCGTGATTAAATTTTACAAATAACTAATTATATTTTTTAAAACATTTTACTTTTCTTAACAAGATTTATATACTTTTCCTTTCATCAATCTCAGATGAACTTAACTTCTTGTTTATAATACATAAACTTATCTTAAAATTTATTCCATTAATATTTAAGTTTGTTTTGATTTCTATTTTCTAAGTCAGAAACATTTTATTCTTAAATCTCATTTATAATCTTAAAAGTATGATCTTTTCAGGTAAAAATTACCATCTTGAAAATGATCAATTTTTTCATGAAATTTGTCCATTAATAAAAATCATTTTCATTTTAGATATCTCCAATTTTATTAAGAGTTTAATCTTAAATTTTTCACAA
>JALDNG010003513.1:0-26360 GCA_024349245.1 Neodontobutis hainanensis | reverse complement strand
AGAAAAGGCAAATGCCACAGAGAGACAAGTGGAGGCAGCGGCCACAGAGAGAGCAGAGAAGGCAGAGGCTTCAGAGAGACCAGAGGATGCAGAGGCCACAGAGAGACCAGATGAGGCAGAGAGACAGAGAGACCAGAGGAGGCATAGGCCACAGAGAGACCAGAGGAGGCAGAGGCAATAGAGAGACCAGTGGAGGCAAAGGAAGCAGAGAGACCAGAGGAGGCAGAGGCCACAGAGAGACCAGATGAGGCAGAGAGACAGAGAGACCAGAGGAGGAAGTTAAAGAAGAGGAGGCAGAGAAGGCAGAGAGACCAAAGGAGGCAGAGGCCACACAGTGACTAGAGGAGGCAGAGGAGACAAAGAGACCAGAGGAGGCAGAGGCAACAGAGAGACCAGAGGAGGCACAGGCAATAGAGAGACCAGTAGAAACAGAGAGACCAGAGGGGGCAGAGGAGGCAGAGAGACAAGAGAAGACAGAGGCCACAGAGAGACCAGAGGAGGCAGAGGCCACAGAGAGACCAGAGGAGGCAGAGGAGGCAGAGAGACCAGAGGAGGCAGACGAGACAGAGAGACGAGAGGATGCATGGGAGGCAGAGAGTCTAGAGCAGGCAGAGGCCACAGAAAGACTAGAGGAGGCAGAGAGTCCAGAGGAGGCAGAGGCCACAGAGAGACCAGAAGAGGCAGAGGTCACAGAGTGACTAGAGGAGGCAGAGGAGACAAAGAGACCAGAGGAGGCAGAGGCAATTGAGAGACCAGTGGAGGCAGAGAGCAGAGGGAGCAGAGGAGGCAGAGAGACCAGAGGAGGCAGAGACCACAAAAGACCAGAGGAGGCAGAGAGTCCAGAGGAGGCAGAGGCCACAGAGAGGCCAGAGGAGGTAGAGGCCACAGAGAAACCAGAGGAGGCAGAGGCCACAGATAGACCACAGGAGGCAGAGGCCACAGAGAGACCAGAGGAGGCAGTTAGAGCAGCGGAGGCAGAGAGACCAGAGGAGGCAGAGGCCACAAAGAGACCAGAGGAGGCAGAGAGTCCAGAGGAGGCAGAGGCCACAGAGTGACTAGAGGAGGCAGAGGCAAAAAAGAGAGCTGTGGAGGCAGAGAGACTAGAGGGGTCAGAGGAGGCAGAGAGTCAAGAGAAGGCAGAGGCCACAGAGAGACCAGAGGAGGCAGAGGCCACAGAGAGACGAGAGGAGGCAGAGGAGATAGAGAGAGCAGAAGAGGAAGAGGCCACAGTAGACCAGAGGGGAAGAGGCCACCGAGAGTTCAGAGAAGGCAGAAAGACAGAGAGCCAAGAGGAGGCAGAGAGACGAGAGGATGCAGAGGAGGCAGAGAGACCAAAGGAGACAGAGGCCACAGAGAGACCAGAGGAGATAGAGGAATAGAGAGTCCAGAGGAGGCAGAGGCCACAGAGAGGCTAGAGGAGGTAGAGGCCAAAGAGAGACCAGAGGAGGCAGAGGCCACAAAAGACCAGAGGAGGCAGAGGCCACAGAGAGACCAGAGGAGGCAGAGGAGGCAGAGAGACCAGAAAAGGCAGATGCCACAGAGAGACCAGAGGAGGCAGCGGCCACAGAGAGACCAGAGGAGGAAGTTAGAGCAGCGGAGGCAGAGAGACCAAAGGAGGCAGATGCCAAAGAGAGACCAGAGGAGGCAGAGAGTCCAGAGGAGGCAGAGGCCACAGAGTGACTAGAGGAGGCAGAGGAGAGAAAGAGACCAGAAGAGTCAGAGGCCACAGACAGACCAGAGGAGGCAGAGGCAATAGAGACACTAGTGGAGGCAGAGAGACTAGAGAGGCCAGAGGAGGCAGAGGCCACAGAGAGACCAGGGAGGCAGAGGAGATATATAGCGCAGAAGAGGCAAAGGCCACAGTTAGACCATAGGGGAAGAGGCCACCGAGAGTTCAGAGGGCAGAAAGACAGAGAGACCAGAGGAGATAGAGGAATAGAGAGACAAGAGAAGGCAGAGGCCACAGAGAGACCAGAGGAGGCAGAGGCTACAGAGATAAAAGAGGGGCAGAGGAGACAGAGAGACCAGAGGAGGCAGAGGCCACAGAGAATCCAGAGGAGGCATAGGCCACAGAGAGACCAGAGGAGGCAGAGGAGGCAGAGAGACCAGAGGAGGCAGAGGCCAGAGAGAGACCAGAGGAGGCATAAGTGACAGAGAGACCAGTGGAGGCAGAGGCCACAGAGAGTCCAGTAAAGGCAGAGGCCACAGAGAGACAAGAGGAGGCAGAGAAGGCATAGAGACTAGAGGAGGCAGATGCCACAGAGAGACCAGAGGAGGAAGAGGCGACAGAGAGACTAGAGGAGACAGATAAGTCAGAGAGACTAGTGGAGGCAGAGGCCAGAGAGAGAGCAGAGGAGGCAGAGGCCACAGAGAGACGAGTGGAGTCAAAGGCCACTGAGAGACCAGTGGAGGCATAGGAGACAGAGAGACCAGAGGAGGCAGAGGCCACAGAGAGACGAGAGGAGGCATAGGACACAGACAGACCAGAGGAGGCAGAGAAGGCAGAGAGATTAGAGGAGGCAGAGGCCACAGAGAGACCAGAGGAGGGAAAGGCGACAGAGAGACTAGAGGAGAAAGATAAGTTAGAGAGACTAGTGGAGGCAGAGGCCAGAGAGAGAGCAGAGGAGGCAGAGGCCACAGAGAGACGAGTGGAGTCAAAGGCCACTGAGAGACCAGTGGAGGCATAGGAGACAGAGAGACCAGAGGAGGCAGAGGCCACAGAGAGACGAGAGGAGGCAGAGGACACAGACAGACCAGAGGAGGCAGAGGATGTAGAGAGACCAGAGGAGGCAGAGGAGACAGAGAGACCAGAGGAGGCAGACGCCACAGAGAGACCAGAGGAGGAAGAGGCGACAGAGAGACTAGAGGAGACAGATAAGTCAGAGAGACTAGTGGAGGTAGAGGCCAGAGAGAGAGCAGAGGAGGCAGAGGCCACAGAGAGACGAGTGGAGGCATAGAGACCAGAGGAGGCAGAGGCCACAGAGAATCCAGAGGAGGCATAGGCCACAGAGAGACCAGAGGAGGCAGAGTTCACAGAGAGACCAGTGGAGGTAGAGAGAGCAGAGGAGGCAGGCGACACAGAGAGACGAGAGGAGGCAGAGGCCACAGAGAGATCAGACGAGGCAAAGTTCACAGAGAGACCAGAGGAGGCAGAGGCCGCAGAGAGACCAGAGGAGGCATAGGCAACAGAGTAACCAGAGGAGGCAATGGGGCAGAGAGACGAGAGACGGCAGAGGCCACCGAGAGTTCAGAGGAGGCAACGGGGCAGGGAGACTATAGGAAGCAGAGGCCACATAAAGACCAGAGGAGGCAGAGAGTCCAGATGAGTCAGAAGCCACAGAGAGAGCAGAGAGGGCAGAGGAGGCAGAGAGACCAGAGGAGGCAGAGGCCAGAGAGAGACTAGAGGAGGCATAAGTCACAGCGAGACCAGTGGAAGCAGAGGCCACAGAGAGTCCAGTAAAGGCAGAGGCCATAGAGAGACCAGAGGAGGGAGAGAAGGTAGAGAGATTAGAGGAGGCAGAGGCGACAGAGAGACTAGAGGAGACAGATAAGTCAGAGAGACTAGTGGAGGAAGAGGCCAGAGAGAGAGAGCAGAGGAGGCAGAGGCCACAGAGAGACGAGTGGAGTCAAAGGCCACTGAGAGACCAGTGGAGGCATAGGAGACAGATCACAAAGAGAAACCCACTGAAACCCACTGGCCTCTTTTCCCAAACTCAGATACTCATTTGAACACTCCTCAGACTGACATTCACTGAAGCTGTCTGTTTTTTTCTTATTCTTCTTTTACTTCCTGTCTTTTATGTTGTGGTTTTAAAGTGACTGCTCTTCTTTCACATCAGCTCGGAGCATTTGTCATGACGAACGTGTGTGCTGTAGTGATTAGTACCCAGTTCTCGATGTTCGCGGAGCAGCAGCAGCATGAAGAACAAGAAGATAGAATACAAGTTGCAGTTCTTTTAAAAGAACAAGCAACTAGATTCTTACAAAAGTCTACTTTGAAATGAGGTTAGACAGAGACTTAACTGTATTACTGTGTTCTTTGTGTTCATGACCTTACTTTTTAAATAATATATCAATAGGGACTTTTAGGAATAGAAAAATACAATGCTGTGTAAATAAATTTGGACATAGCCTCAGAAAGATTATTACAGCTGCTGGTTTATTAGCAGGTGTCTGAACTACAGTAAAATCACATTTTGAAAAACTGCATCTTTTCAGTTCTTATATTAGGTCCCACAGACGGCCTCCATCTGACAGCGCTCAAATAGAGATCCGGCGAAAAGTCTATGCCTATTTCAGGAACACCTCAAAAATATGTTGCCACCGACTGCTTCGACCGAGTGATCCTTTTGTGAATTTCTTAAGTATTTTTGTGATCGCTATGGAACATTACCAACAGGTGAGACACATGGGGATTCTTAGTTAACCCTTCTATGGAAAGCTACTATTACCAGTGCACATTTTTGAGCACACTAGTACTTCTAGTAGATATTTTGTGTAGTACTAGAGGTACTAGTGACGCTTTTGGACCTCACTGTTGTAGAAAGCTGCTGACCACCTCTATTTAGCCGATTGGATTTGAGACAAGATAGACTGAAAGACACAGAATGCATGACTTAGAGCAGAAGATTTATTCACCACAAGACAGGCCTGAGACAGAGAACACTCAATATGCATGTTCAAGTCTCACTAGCGTCTGATGATTGGGTCCATTGATTGGGCAATGTTGTCTTAACCTTGTAGTTGTTTGTGTAATCTTTTAAACAAGTTCATTTGGATAGTGTCTGTTGTCATTATCATTTTAAAAGAGTAAACACAAATGTTTTTATAATAAATGGCTTCACCAAACCACTAACTATGAATAAAAAGTTCATTCATATTCTCAACTCCCAAAAAACTCCCAAAATTTCCAAATTCTTCCAGGATATGTACTTATGAGCACAAGTGTATAATTAGAACTGGTTTGTGGAATACGTCATGGCCACTGTTGATTTGGCACAGAGCAGGCTCATTACATTCCTCACACATGTTGTCTAGTTTCAGTTTCTGTGGGATTGGTTCTGACCCGGGGGCTTAAAGTTGGGACAGTGCAGTGATATCATAAACCGTATCATTTATTTGGTTCAGTGTTCCAGGTGTAAATGCTTAAGATAATGCAAGAATGCCTGGAAGAATGCAAGATTATTTTAATTATGCACCCTTAAGTTTTAGAAATTTACCTACTTATTATATATGCACTGAACAGCACAGTATAATACATCTATAAAGTAAATACAAAGATTTATTTCCTGATTTCCTTTTTCCTTTGTGTCTTTTCTCACAGCCTCTCTGGTGGATGAAGTTACTCCTGATCAGTAACATTTTCATCGATGCTATATCTTCTTCACGGAGATGGTGCTGAAGTAAATAATACATTCATTTGATTACTTCAGAGAGTTTAATAATCTGCTGGACTTCATCATTGTTATTACAAGGTAATGTGGGTGTCCTAAATGTAATCTAAAGAATTGTCCCACAACGCTGAAGGTTCTTTGTGTACCAGTTGTATGGAGCACCTGACGACAGGTGGCAGTATGCTGGCGGTGCTGCATGTCTTTCGTTGCTTCGTCTAGTGCGCCTCATTATGTCCCATCCTAACCTGTGGAAACAAGTTCTAGTGCTGATGAAGACCATGAAAGAGGCCGTTCCACTCTGGTCCCTGTTGCTGCTTTTCATTTTTGTTTTCAGGCATGTACTTCTCAGAATAGAGAGATAGAGGTTCTACCAGTGCAGGTTTACTGACTATGTCTCTGTTATTCCAGTCTACTGGGGATGCGCTGCTTTGGGTCAAAATTCAACTTTCCCACACAAGATGTGCATAGACGGACAAACTTTGACTCCATCCTGTGGTCGATGCTCACTGTGTTTCAGGTGAGCCTGGTCTGCTTTGTAACAGCACTAATTGGGGTCTCTTCCGACTCCAAATACTACTAAGTATTAAAAACATTCAGGCAACCAAATATTCAATCAGTTTAATCCTGAAACATTTTGAGTATTTGGTAGGTTTGGTTCAGGATTCATGGAGAACAAAAATATTGATGTTTCAGTGTTTATTTAATTTTATTTATGTGCATTTTTGGCTGGAGGGTCCCCAGGAGAGAGCAGAAAGTGTCAAGGGTGTATAATAGATCTGTGAGAGTCACTGAAGAGAAACATTCTGCAGAAATTCATGCTATAAGCTGTAACACAGACACACTGATCAAATCAAAAAGAAAAAGGTTAAGGGTGATCAAAATGATTGCAAACAAATAAGACTGTTTGAGAATCCCTTGAATGCTGCATATAATTTGTTGACCATGGTTTTTGTAATTCTTTAATGGATAAATATAATCCTTTTTATTTACAATTTAGATTTGAGTTGGAAAAGTCAAGGGAAATGTAAAATGTAATTTCAGGTTGAATTGTCATGGCTTTTAAATGATTGTCTTGTCATTAGTTGTATTGGCAATATGGACATAAAATCTAATAATTTTTATTAAAAGGACCCTAAAAACCTTCCTGAAACTCCCGGAGGCCCCTGCTGATGCACTTTGCGCTCACAACTTTTTGTCTTATTCTCTGATGTAGATTCTGACCCAGGAAGACTGGAATTACGTGATGTACAACGGCATGATCACCACCAGCCCCTGGGCATGTTTTTTTCGTTGCTGTGATAATGCTGGGGAAACATTTACTCCTGAACGTGCTTGTGAGCATCGTGGTTCGTAATTTCCAAGTTCTGGTAAGGACCATTTTTGTTTTCATACATCACTGATGCATAATAATTGATATGCAGTGAGTCAGGGCTGGGATATTTGATGTTGATGGGTCCTCCTCAAGAAAATTACAGTCAAAACATCATCTAATTCCCTTTTTAGATGATGTTTTAGAGTTTAGCTGAACATTTTGAGTGGCCCCAACATCAGAGACAGAAGACTTTAAAACAGAAAGGTCAAGGTCAAAAATGTTTTATATTTCCGCCCTTTGCTCTTTATGCCAATAAAACCACATCACATCCACAGTCTCTGTTTTGAGACAAACCCCTTTAACAGGCAGCACCAGCCCCACGGTCCTCCGCTGGGACAGGGTGTGGGGCTAACGGGATGTCTACAGTAAATATTTACAGAGCACAGGCCACAGATTTGTGTGCTGCTGGGTTCGGTCGCTGTTTTACACAGTGGCACGTGGTGAGCGTGCAAGAACTCATTGACACGAAGATCATTTAAATATGTTTTTGTCGTAGAAAAAAATAAAATGCATAATTCTGGGCAGAGAAAAGGCAATAGAAAAACGTATAGTGTAATAAGTATTACACGGCCCAGTTCCAAATCTAATTTGCTTCAGCATTTTTCAAGATCATTACATTCTGAGAAAGAGTTGAATTCTGAGTATGTCCCCAATCATTAATGCAATGCTCCTGACAGTAACAGAGATGACAGATTAACAAATTTGTTATTATTACAAAGCCAGTCTCCCCAACCTTTAAAAATAAAATGTAAAAATACACATTGGACTAAACCTCACAGTACTTTAATACCTGTAATAGTCTTTTAAAAGGCTACAAATCACACAGTGTTTAAATAGTTTTTATTCAAATTTTTACATCTGTAATCTGTTATTTGTAACTTGTGCGCAGTGTGCCTACAGTATAGTGGCTTGATGATGTGTTTGTCTAAAAACTCTGTTGTCCTAGGCCCATTCCATTATCTCACACGAAGACACACAGACTTCAGTGACCGCAGCAGTAGAAAACGTAAGATGTGAAAAGACATTATGAAATACAACTTACTACTTTTAATCAAGCTTTAATGTTGATGTAATCTTTTAAATGTCTGTTTTCTTTTTTGATTTTTACTGCAGACACCTCGTTATCCAAAATGGTTCATAGATCATAAGGAGTGGTCACTCTTCCTGTTTTCTCCAGAACAAGTAAGCTTAACAAAAAGCAAACACACACAACTGGCATTACAATAATATTTGTATTTATTTATATACCTGCTGTGTAAGCTATTGTAGACAAGGAGGGTAATAAGGAGAAAGTACTTATTTATTATTGTTACAGTATAGCCCCTTGCTTTCCAACAAATAGAGAATTAATTTAATTTAATCCAATCAGAGGAGCAGTTAGGCTTTGTTCTCTCATTGGGTTTAAGTAAAGGCTGAGCAGAACTGGCTGCCAGTGACTCAGGCGTAGGCCTCAATGAACTTGGAGTTGGTTTTGATGGTCCTGACTCAGACTCGGACAGCTGCAGCTGCAGTAGAACAATACAGCACAGATCCTGCAACAAAACAGGCCTGGTGGTGATCAAGACGGGGTATATTTGCTATCTTGTTCCCGACCCGCTTCCTCGTGCTCGTCTGTGGCTCTGCCAGCCCCGTGAGAGGTGGTGGTTAAAAAAGCGTGTGTGGTAAAACAGCTGATCTTAGTTAAAGCACAGACTGATGCAGGCATCAGTATGTGCATTTAGAAATTTAGAAATTTAGCATTTAGAAATATTTAATATTTAATATTTAAATAATTTGGGCTTGCAGCCTAAAACATTAATAATGAATGAATAATCTACAAACATTATATATATATATATTTTTATCAATGTGCTACAGCCAGCTCTGTGTTTGGAGGATCAGAAAATTACAGTCCCTAACTCATCGGTGCTACATTCCTCTTCTCTTCCTGGGCCTGGACCGTCCTGACAGGTGTGACACCTGTCTGTGTGTAATGGCTTCGCTTTGCTTTGAGACCTGCACTACTTTTCAGCGTAACCATGCTTTAGAGCTTTGTACCGCTGTCTTCCCCCTGAAAATTGGAAAAAGTAGATTTGGAAACTCCCTCAATGAGCTTCGGTCTTTGCCAGATACCTGCTTTTTGATCAGGTAGACATTGCCCCATGACTTAAAGAGACGTGCAGATTGTCTAGCTTTCAGTCTTAGATATAAACAGCTCATAATTTATACGTTTATAGTACTTTTAAGTGTGAGCAACAAACAGCATTAAATGTCTTCTAAATAGACACACAAATCAAATCCAAATCAATGTATCAGTTGATCAGATGATTTGGTTCAACATTTGGTGATTTGAATGGACTCAAATATATTTGGATTTAACTTGAACTTGTTTCATCAATTGAAGGTAACTCAAATTTCAATTTTTGTGGTGACTTTATGGTGCATTCATGTGGTCCTTGGAAAATCAAATTATCCCAGTTAGGAAGTTGTTCTTCTTCTACTTTGATGTGTTCATGTAATTTTATCTCAGAATGTTGGAACAATAAACAATAACAACAAGGACCAAAATGCGCTCATGTTATATTTATTTGATTTTAATGTTATATTAAATAAGTTATTACAGTCAAACTAGCAATAATTAAGCTATTAGCAGCATTTCAAGAAAAGCCGGGCCTGTTTAAAAAAAGTTGTTAAGTTATGAATGTTCAAAACAGTTGGTATGATATATTCTTAAATGACTTATATAACTTAAATATCTTAAACGTTTCTGTTGATGATGTAAATAACCATTGACAACTACAGGATGTGTAGTTTTTATTATGTCAATGTGCGTCAATGTTCAACATTCCTGATGAGGTTAGTGGAATCAGATGTGTCAAAACCCCGCTGATGCTCCTTTCCTAACTTGACAAGGACACTCCTGACCTCTCACTGTTGACTTTAGGACGTTGTATTCAAAGGTTAAGGAACAGTATTTGAATTCAGCCAAAGTATTTACCATATCACTGCAACCCTGTGTGCCTTGGTTGACTAGCTTTTTAAGGGAGCCTTTTACAATTGTGTGGACAAAGAATTCGGTATTGTCAGAAGCATCACCAACAAGACCGAATGCCTGATGTCAAACCTAAGCTGGCAAAGAAGAACATTCAATTTCGACAACATTCTCCAGGTATAAACGAGGAGGCTGGAGATAGACTAAACATATTCAAAAGTAGTAGTTGTTGAGTAGTTTTTTGTTTTCTTCCAGGCCTTAATGTCACTGTTTGTGATGTACTCGAAGGACGGATGGGTGAATTTATCATGTACGACGGCCTCGGCGCTGTCGGAGAAGACCTTCAGGTATTATCACTAAACAAAACGAGACTTAACACCAGAGGAGACCGAGTCCTCTCTGAAAAAGAAAATCCTGTTATAAGGATTGGTGTAGAAAAATAAATATAACATAACAACACTTAAAGAAATCCATGACTCAATAAAACTGATAACTATCTTTATTGTTATTAATAAATGTATTTTCTCACTGTATAAGTAACTTATACAAAACACAACCTTAAGCAGGAATAGTTAAAGTGGATTGGATCACGCTGATCCTTTGTAAATTTATCAGTTGTGTTTTGTTTTTCAGCCTGTGACAAACAACAAGACCTGGATGGCTCTGTACTTTCTATCGTTTATAATAATGAGCATCCTCCTGCTGGACATGTTCATCGGGACCATGGTCGACACATTCAACGAAGTCCAGCAAAAACAGAAAATCCAAAGAGGGGACCTCACACAGGCGAAAATGACCCTAACACGGAACGGTTAGTCACATCTAGGCCACTGAGCCCAGTATTGCAGTGTTTGATTGTGGTTGTTAGGCCTTTTGTTGGTTTATTTTTATTTTTTACAGCGCTATATTACACCCGCTACTCGCGAGCGCGCTTGATCCACACATTGTGCACGAGCCTCATCCTGGAGCTGCTCATGTCAGGGGTGATCATTTTCAATGTCTTTATCATGATGTTGGAACATTACAATCAGACTCGGTAATGTCAACCCACTGCCTCAGGAACATCTCTAAACTATAAGGGCATATTGATTTATTTATTTTTGTTGTCTGCTTAGTACATAGATAATCTCATGGATTACACTTTCTACGGTTTCTTTGCCATCCTCATCATTGACATTGTGCTCAAACCTGTGGCGTTTGGCGGACGGAGGTTTATAAATAACAAGTAAGGCACATAAATAAGCGCAAGTCTGTTTTGTCAATAGTGTCTAATGTAATATGTGAACCTTTAGCTGGAATTGTCTGGACCTGCTGGTGCTGGCGATGTCTCTAATCTTAAATCGTACTCACTGTGCTGAACCTGGACGACAAACTTCCCATTAATCCCAGCCTCATCCGAACCTGCAAAGTGTTCACCCTTGCACAGAGTAATACACACATGCAACTTTTTATTCATTTCTAAAAATTCTCATAACTTTTGGTGCGTTAATGTGGTCCTCAGAATCTCGGGATGTGTTCACATGATTTCAGCTCGTAAGGTCGGAATATATAGCATCGCAGGACTGATGTTTAGACATGTTCATGTGCATTTCTCAAATACAGAAAGTATTCACAGCGCTTCACTTTTTCTACATTTTGTTAAGTTACATCCTTATTTCAAAATGGATTCAATTTATTATTTGCCTCAAAATCCTACAAACTATAGCCCATGATGACAACATGAAAGAAGGTTTGAATTCTTTGCAAATTTATTAAAAATGAAAAACAAAAAGCACATGTACATAATTATTTACAGCCAAAACTTTGTTTAAGCTTCGTTGGCCCTAATTACAGCCTCAAGCCTTTTTGAGTCTGATGCTATGAGCTGGGCACAACAATGTTTGGGCAGTTTCTCCCAGTCTTCTTTGCAGAACCTCTCAAGTTCCATCAGGTTGGATGGTTAGCGTCGGTGCACATCCATTTTCAGATTTCTCCGGAGGTGTTTAAGGCTGGCTCTGTCTGGATCACTGAAGGATAAGTTTGTAAAATTTTGAGGCAAACAATCAATTTAATCCATTTTGAAATAAGGCTGTAACATTACAAAATGTGGAAAAAGCAAAGCACTGTGAATACTTCACAGATGCACTGTATTCCCGAGTTCCCGAGGACCACATGAATGCAGCATTACTACATGTCTATAAAATAGAGAGCGTTGTGTCAGGAAGGGCATCCTGGATAAAAATATATGCCACTCTAAATATATGGATCCCTCCCCTGTGGCAACCCTGAAGGGAGCAGCTGACACCTACTATTAGGGGTGTGACGATAACCGCATCACCGCATCACCGCAATAATGAGATGCCTCGTGCGGTGTGAGGTCATCACCGCACATGAATTTTTTTTTTTTTTTATTATTTTTATTTATTTATTTTTTTCCCTGAAAGTTACAGGACTGCAAATGGTGTGTGATTTGAACTATAAACACATTCATCTTTGATAATAATTTACTTTTTCCGCGAATCCTATGTTCAAGGGCTTCTGGGGAAAAAGCCCGCATCCTGCGCAATGGAGGGACAGTCCATTAAACATATGGGGGATTTTTTTTGTGTGCGTGTCTGATATTTAATTAAGCCATGTTTCACTTGTAATGTTTACAGATAATGTTAAATTAAATACACACAAACACGTGCATAAAAGACAATAGCCTAACTTAAACAGTAGGAGTTGGTTAGATAATTGCAAGTAGGCCCACCGGTAGCTTCCTATGGTATAGGCAAACACCGTTGACAGCGCTAGCTGACATTATTGAAAAAAATGACCACGAATTTAGTGTCTAAACCAAATACTGTGTCGCCTATTTGGGTACACTTTGGCTTTGAGGCAGATGACAAGGGACAGCCGGTCAATTTGGACAAGGCAGTATGCCGTATTTGTTGCGCAAAAGTATCCGTCTCGCGAGGAAATACAACTAATTTAAGATCACATCTGAGAATTAACCATCCTGCGGCGTTTGCCGGACTTGGGAGCACCAGCAGCACATCAACCATAGCTACAACCTCAGGCCAGCAGCGACAGTTGGGAGTCTCCGAGGCCTTTGCGAGAGGTGCAAAGTACCAAAGAGGCAGTAATCAGTGGCGAGCACTTACTGATAGCGTGACTCGTTACTTGGTTGAAGAAATGGTGCCATTCCGTACCGTTGAGAAGCCAGCGTTCAAAGCCATGCTACATACATTTGATAAGCAATATGTACTTCCTGACCGAAAGTACTTTTCGCAAACAGCGATCCCTGAAAAGTATCTGTCAGTAAAGGACGGCATAATACAGGACTTGAAAAACGTTGATTATTTCTCAGTGACAACTGATATGTGGTCAAGCGTAAACATGATGCCATACATGAGTCTGACCATACATTATCTCAACGCAAACTGGGAACTAAAATCGAAGTGCCTGGAGACTGTGTTCACGCCAGAAAGCCACACGGGTGACAACCTGGCGGAAGCCCTCAGGTCCTCCTTTCAAGAGTGGTCCCTGGACGAGGAAACTGGTCTGTATTACAACGGACAATGGAGCAAATATTGTGGCTGCGGTCCGAAAGCTTGGCTGGACATGGCTAAGTTGCTTTGGCCATAATCTACATTTAGCCGTCACCAATTCGATGAAGTCAGAAAGGACCGCACTGCCGAGCCATGGGGGTCTGCAGAAATTTGGTGACGGCTTTCTCCCAGAGCTGGCAGAAGAAGAAAAAGCTCCAGAGAGAGCAAGTCGAGCACAACCTGCCCCAACACTGCTTAGTTCTGGTGAGTTGTGCTAAACTTCGATTCTACTATCTTTAGAGGTTGTTTTTCAGGTAGGCTAACAGTCCGTGGATATAAACGCATTCGCTTCAAACGCAAACTTGTTGAAACTTTTAACAATTTATTCTACATAATAAAGGGTTGCAAACGGTGACAAAACCTGCTGTGTAATCCATATTAAACTCAAAAGATATCGAAAAAAGTAATCTATAAATAAATAATAAATCTTATTATTGTTAATATGTTTATGATGTAATAATTATAATTTTTCAAAGCGAATACAAAATGATATTGAAAAAAAGCTATATAAATAAATGTTATTTCATATTGTTAATATGTTTATCATGTAATAATATAGGAGTATAGGGCATAGGCTACAATATAGAGATTGATGTGAACATTGCACTGGTCGCGAAAAGGAGACAGCGGCATGGTGTATAAAAAATAGGTATATATTTTATTGCACAGGACAAAAAAACAGACTAATTGGGGATTACAATTGTGTTTTAAATGTTTTTTACAGGATTGTCCGACCAGGTGGGGCACTAAGCAGAAAATGGTTGCACGCGTTCTTGAGCAAGTCCCAGCCATTAGGCGGGTTTTGATGGATGACCGGCGCAGCCAACATTTGATACCGACGTGGCAGGACATCGAAGTCCTCGAATCCATTAATGCAGCGCTGGAGAAGGTTGCGGATTTTACAGATGCGCTATCTTCTGAGAAGACCGTTACAACGTCCTCTGTTAAACCAGTCCTACAGTTATTAACTGAGGATCTTTTGCTCCCAACCGATGAAGATACGGAGTTGACGCGCAACCTGAAAAAAAAAATGGTTGGAGTCTTGAAAGACAAATATAGTGCACCTGCAACACAGCAACTATTGGCAAAGGCCTCATTCATTGACCCAAGACACAAGGACATCAACCCACAAGATAACGTTAAAGATGCGCTCCTGGAGGAGATGCTGGCAATGCCTGAAGAGCGGAGTGATATCGGGGATGGAGAAGCTGCAATGAGTGCCGCTGCTGGAGAGGAGAAGGAGAAAGTGCGCCATCTTCTCCTCCAAAAAAAAAAATCTTGCGGACCTGCTTGGAATGAGAAAAGCACAATCCTCCTATCCGGTTCCAAAAAGAATCCGTGCAGACACTGAAGTCACAAGGTATTTGCAGGAGGAAGCCCTCGATCTGCACTCTGATCCGCTTGCCTGGTGGCGGGATAATCAGGCTCGATTCCCTTCTGTCAAAAGTGGCAAGAAAATATATGTCTATATGCGCCACGAGCACTCCATCGGAGCGTGTATTCAGTGCGGCTGGCAACATCGTCACCCGTTAAGATCCTCGCTGAAACCTGACAAGGTTAATATGTTGGTTTTCCTGTCACGCAACATGAAGACGGAAAAATAAAAGCAGCAGCACGATTCACTTAAGCGCCCAACAGACAAACACTTGTTCACTTTTTGTTTTGTTATTTTGCACTTTAAAAAGGTTGTTCATGTTTAGCCTATATAGTTAACTATTAATATTTAGCTACAATTTAATACAAATCTTAATTTGTTTATTAGTTTCTAATTGAATACTGCTTTATAATTATTAAGAAGAAAGTTAATTATTAATATTTACCATTTAGTATAACTGTTACTGTTATTTGTTTATCTGTTAACAAAGAATACTGCGTTATAATTAATCATTTTCAGTGTATTCATTTCCATTACAAGCTGCATGCGTTCTTGAGTGTGTGACGGCCGGGGATTTGTGTGTGTGTGTGGGGGAGGGGGTCGGTTAACCGCCAAATCGCAATTCTTGTTGCGTCATCACATGTAAGAAAAAATCCCATACCGTCACAGCCCTACCTACTATTGTGTTTTTAAAGAGCTCTAAAGAAGAGAGAACACTAAAGCTGGGCACACACACAACTCATACTGTTTGAGTAGATCACGACGAGGAAAGCCAAAGATCACGATTAATGTGCTCACACACTGTACAACCGGATGGTTTGCTGCGACCGAGATTTCTGACATGTCAGAATTTCATCTGACCACCTATTTCTGGTTAGGAACTTGTTGGGAGGGGTTAATTGCGTAGGGCCCTGTACACAGGACACCAAGGACGACAACAGCCCAGAATTTGGCTCAAAATGATGGTATGACCAGATATGAGGTCAAATTCAGGTTGAAAATTGCACAGTGTATGCCTGGCTTTAGGAAACTCATGTAACAGGCCCAGGTCAATGCAACAGTCTCAAAAAATGTTAACATGCATGCAACAAAAAACATGCTACTTTGTATTTCCCCACAAGGATAATAAAGGAATAATAAAATAAAAATCAATTTGTTAATGGTGGGAAACATTGATTTAGTTTAGTTTGCAAACAGAAACCTTAGGAGTTGATTTTATTATGTCATAAACAGGGACGGATTGGCAATCGGGAATACCGGGAACAATCCCGAATTATTATTTTTTATTATTATTATTTATTTTATATGATACGCTACCGTACCGGCCTGTGGCCGGCCGCTCAGCTGCAGCAGAACGCAGCTGTGTGTCTGTGTGTGTGTGTGTGTGTTTCAGACTGGGCCAAACCAATACTTCCAATCTTAAGGGGGGATACGAGCGGCCCCTCCCAACTTGGACTGATCCTCGTATTTCCTGATATCCGATTGGCTCAAAGGCGACGATCAAAGAAGTTTACTTTGTTAGGTTTGAGTTTGTGTGAATTCAACAGAGACAGACGGTAAAAATGTCGAAACGAAGGAAAGAAGTGAAAGAAATGGGTGGGGCCGAAAAATAAGAATGAAAAAGAAAAATGTTGGCACAAGAGGCAGCTAAATGTGCCGAATTAGCGGACCTTTTCCGCACTGAAAAGGGTGCTGACACAGGAGCGTCTTGAGGCATTCATGCTAATGTGCACAGAAAAAGAGATCCTAATGACTTTAGACAACGATGGAGTCATAGACAGAGTTGCAGAGTCGAGTAAACTTCTCCAAAGATTGCTGGTGATGTGAGGTAGGACAGTTTTAGGAGGAGCAACAGCAGGAGAGAGGAGGAGGAGAAGAGAGGAATAGGAGCAGCAGCAGGAGAGAGGAAGAGAAGGAGCAGCAGGAGGAGAAGAGCAGGAAACAGACAGGTAGATGGGCAGTGTGCAGGGCTGGGTAGGCAATCATATTAGACATATCAATCAAAGCATTATTAAGAACACGCACACAAAAATAGAAAAATACAGCACAATGTTACATATTTACATAAAGGATAAAATGCCAATAGTTCCACATTCTAGATAATAACCTGACTGAAGCACAGATTTAATTAGAAAATGTATTATTCTTTGTCATATTTATTACTCATGTTCTTCTCATGCATGTGTTATGTAGCTGTACAATCAGTAAGCAGAGGCAGGGTCCAGCAGAGGCAGGGTCCAGCACAGGGAAGCTGAGGCAGGAGAGTTGAAAGTGAGCACACACACACACACACACACACACACACACACACACACACACACACACACACACACATACACACACATACATACATACATACATACACACAAAATCTCTATTGTATGGGACTGCATTGTAGTTTTTGAGTATGAGTGGGTGTGAGTATTTGTAACTATTTTATCACTCCGACTGACTGTACACATGACATGCTGGTAGTTCATGTATACTGTGTGACTTATGTGTTTGAGATTAGGTTTTGGTTGTGTTCAGTGCAGTGGACTTGCTTATACAACCTGAGGAGGCAGGTGTTATCCTAAAGTTTCTTGAAGGTCTTCAGCGTAATCTGATTGTCTTTATACCATAAAAACACTATTAGAATGAAAATAACTGAAAAAAAATCCTGCTCGTGCACCAAGGGCACTCGCGTAAAAGGCCTCTCCGTCTTAAAGTCCCGGGCTGAATTTCAGTCCCAGTACGTCCCTGGTCATAAACACCTTACAACTAGAAAATGTGACCATTTAAGTGGCACACTAATGCAGCATGTCTTTTCAGTTCTGAAGGCTAAGAAGATCAAGGTGCTGATAAAAACTATCTGGAAGACTCTGTCACAGGTAATTCAGTTTTCATTTAAAACATCATATCAACATGAGCATTATTATCAGAAGACAAGAACTCACTGACAGTGAACTCTGAGATATTACCAGCCTTAGAACCATGCTCTTAAGAAATATTCATGTTGTAAAAATGTGTTCAAACTAGGGTTGGGAAAGTAAATGCTTTAATATCACGTTAACGCATAAACATCAACAATCATTTTATCTCGCATTAACGCAGTAGGTGTCATCCTGCGTCTCAATCGAGGAGAGCATTAGGGCGGGCTAAGACTGCTGCAGCGCTCAGAGGAACTGTTCTAGATTTCTCCAAACTCATTAAACATACCTAACATTCAATTAAAATCCACCGACGTTTTCTCCAGTCTCTCTCTCTGTCTGTGCATGTGCGCTCAGCCCAAGCCTCTCCTGAAACCCCTTATAAGGACCTTGAGTAAGGGCACCACCATAGAGCGATAAACCTCCACCCACCAAAGGCAACACATGCAACAGAAATGCAACATCCTTCCTAATAACTCCACATTGTAAACCATTTTAGTGTTATTAAAATGGTTTACAATATTATATATCACAAAGAGAGCTTGGGGTACGCAGTTAGCTTTGTTTCCGTTGTCATTTAAAAAAAATACTCCAGAGCACCTGTACGAAAGCGGCTGTACTTTAAGAACTACAGGACAGAGACACGTAATGAGACCTGTACCCTGCCAAATGGCCTTTAGTAGCTTAGATCATTCATTTGTAGGCTTCACCCTGTTCTTGAGATTTGTTCTTTTAGAAGAACATTTTTCAGTTAATGTAAAAAAGATTTGGTGAAAATCCTCTTAAGTAGGGTTTAAGTAGATATTTCTACACAAGAAGCTTCATGAATGAGGCGACCATTCTTTTTCCTAAGTCCAAAAGTAATTTCTCACCACATGTAACAAAAATGGGAACTAAAAGAAAAATAAGGTGTGCCCCAATCTCTCACGTCTCTGATCTACCCGCTCGACAACAGAATGTAGAACAAATTTACACAACTGATGATTTAAAACGCAACACTATCAAGTTGGTGAGAATTCATCAATCAAGTGAGAACTATGTATACACTTTCTGGTGTTAATGATATTGATTTTGCTGTTCATTTAAAAACCAGTGTATGCAAAAATTTTCACCAAAATAAAAAGGCATTATGAATTAGTTTTTCTTTCTCTTTTGACTTTGATTTGAAATTTCGCCAAATACAGCTTTCAGGGTATATACTAAAGCTTAAGGGTATATCTTTGCCTCTGTAAAATATAAAAATCGAATACTTACCACAGTCACAACTATAAAAATAAAAACTCCAAAAGAAAAGGCATCCATGACAAAATACATGATTTCTGACCATCCTTCCAGTGTGATGACCTGAGGATTTTCAAATGAAAATACACAGATCAATAAAGAGTTCAAAGACAAATCTGTTCAGGTGAGTAGATACTGAGATATTAAAAAAAAAAAAAAAGTGCATGTACATAATTATTCAAAGCCTTTGCCATAACACTCAAAATTGAGCTCAGACACGGTTGTGTTCAAAAATTACATACCCTGGCAGAATTTTTGTTTTTTTGGCCATTTTCCAAAGAATATGAATGATAACATAAAAACTTTTTTCCAGCTCATTACTGTTTTTTTTTTTTAAATAAATTTTAACGTTTAATTTAAACTTTTTAAAGTTTTTATTGTGGGGTATTGTTTGTAGAATTTTGAGACAAATTATGAATTTAATCAATTTTGGGAAAAGGCTGTAACATAAAATGTGGAAAAAGTGAAGCACTGTGAATATGTTTCTGATGCACTGTACAAGTGATCATACTGTTTACATAATTATTTATTGTTTTATTTGTCCTGTGTGTGTATTGTGTATGTAAAGCATCCTCTGAAAAGCGCTATTTAAATTTGATTTATTATTATTACTCACCTGAAATATAGCTATCCAAGCATAACCAATGTCGTCAAAGTTAATGATTCCTTCATAAGGGTTCTCGTCCACGTTGACACTCTCTGTACAAACTGTTCCAGTTCACACAGTCGTGAGAGTCATTAAACGAAGCCAGGGCCTGACTCTCAGGTAAAACCATGCACTGGGTGTTGTTTTTGACTGTAGATGGTACGTTACTGCAATGCTGACCATCGTTGTCAAATGGTGAACAGATGAAGGGTGAGTTGTTAGGGTCAGAGTAGAAAGGATGCATGGTCCTGTTGTACTGTCTGAGGAGAGACATAGAGACATACACACTTTAATACTTTTTGTCTGTAGACAATGAAGACAAAACCAATCATCTGATAAATACAGAAGTCTAGCAATACTTTTAGAAAGCAACAGCCAAATGTGAGACTAAAGCCATTGCTCAATGCTTATAGGTCCAGTTGCATAATATATATTTAACATGTGTTGACGCTGCAACTCTCTATATCCATATCACAAAAGACTGCTGGAAATGCAACATTGTTAGTATGCCATTTATCTTTCAGACTTGAATGACCAAATCAAACATTTGTGCCCAGATTGGATATAAAGGTATGTTGGTTTGCTGAGTGACAGATCAAGTTTATGTAGGATTCCTTAAGTCTTTGGCGAGCTACTTAGAAAGTTGCAACGTGATGGAGATGGTGGACTTTCAAGGGAGGAAAAAGCCCTAGACTATACTTTTAAACTTACATTACATCAGCTCCGAGAAAGCAGCGGTTGCGTAGCTGTCCCTTCCACAGCTGCACTGCTGCAATGCCGAAGACGATGATGAGCAGGTTGAAGAGCAGAAGGACATTAGAGAACATGGGCAGGGTTTCTAAAATGGTCTCCACAGTTCTCCGCAGGCCTGCTCAAACAGGTTAGATAATTGATTTGAACTGCACTTGTTGTCTCAATTTTATTTCAGTGTTTTTTTTACTATGTTTGTGGTTTGGAAAAAAGACTTACATGTTATCCTTCTTATCAGGCGCAGTGGCCTCAGAGAATCTAACAACCAGAAGAGGTCAATCCGGAAAAAACTCAAAACATATCCCAGCAGCCTTAAAGGACAACACAGACAAAATATCATTAATAACATAAGTGCAAAAGTGGTTGATCACAAAGCAGCGTTGTTGTATATGTGTTTATTTGTTGGATACTCACTCAACAGCAATAATGAAGGCATCGAAACAGTTCCACTTGTTTCGTAGATAACTGTGTTCATGACGGAAGACACCGTGAGCCAACACATTCACCTTAACATTCCTTGAAGAACTGCCACACATTAAAATGACTGTCTTTCAGAGTGATTGTATTTTGATCTCTCACTCAACAATGTGTTTTATTTTCCTAAAAATGCCTGAGCAGATGCTAAATGAAAAGTTATACATTTTGAAATTTGAATTTGTTAGTCTGGACAGTAGCCAGTATAATTTATTATTCCAATGTTTCAATAAACATACACTGCAATGCTGTGGGGTAGAGACTTGTCCAAATGATCCTGCTGCTTTCATTTAAAACACACAGTTAAATTGATTTATGACAAGTAACGTGGTTTTATAGCAGTCGGTCATCTTGGTTGGCATTCTCTTTGTCACTGCCATAGGAAATTATTAAACCCAAAAAATACAGTATAATTGTATGTCTACGAATTCTGCACCGATCTAAGAAACATCTCCTGGATGCACTGGTGCGCATCATCAGGTGTCTTCGGTTCTCGCAGCATCAGACACCTTCGCCCAGGCGACCCAGCCAGGGGTAATAAGGCCCGATTTGCGCACCAGAAGCTACCCATGGATCAGACCTCTTGATTCAAAGCTAATAAATCCAAAGCTTTCTCTGCAGCTTCACTAGATGTCTCTCTTCTTGGCTGCCCCCATAACGCTTGGGGCACGAAGGGATGGTATTTCCTAAATGTAGCTTAGCTTCTGATGTGCGTTTCTAAATCACTTCAGTATTTCCTCAATACTATATTTAGATGGATATGAACAGGTTTTAAGTGGATTTGAACAAGATTTAGTTGGATTTGAACAGGCTTTAGTTGGATTTGAATGGGTTTAAGATGTAGGGCGCGGCATGAACTGGTACCAGTTCATTAGCCCCATAAGATAAACCTGTTCAAATCCATCTAAAACGACTGAAACAAATGAATAAAAATGAATGGTTTTAGATGGATTTGAACAGGTTTAAATGGGTTTGAACAGGTTTCTAATGAAGCAATGAAGCTTTTAAAACTGCTTCGCCACTTGGAGACCAAGCCCCCTACATTAAAAGACACGTTTGTGTCTGACGTCTGTGCTTGGAGGCTTGCAATATTCATGTTAACAGACTAGCTAGAAATATAACATCAAAATGGGGTTTAAATTAAGGCTTAATATGATGAATATGATGAATATGATGAATATGATTAATATGATTAATCTTAATATGCAAAACTGAGGTTACTGAGCTGAAAACTGGAAAATATAAGGCGGCATGCCATCTACAATAAATTACCCCCCTACACCACAACTTAAAATGTTTTTTAACTGCACTCTTCTTCTTTTATAATGCTTTTAATCTTTCTTATGTTTCCAAATCTAAATCTTGTAAATTGTCTTTTATTTCTGTAAAGCACTTTGAGTTACCCAGTGTATTTATTGTGCTATATAAATAAAATTGCCTTGCCTTGCCTAGTCTCCCTGCCCCGTTGCCTCCTCTGAACTCTCGGTGGCCTCTGCCTTCTCTGGTCTCTCTGCCCCGTTGCCTCCTCTGGTTACTCTGTGGCCTATGCCTCCTCTGGTCTCTCTGCGGCCTCTGCCTCCTCTGGTTACTCTGTGGCCTATGCCTCCTCTGGTCTCTCTGGCCTCTGCCTCCTCTGGTCTCTCTGTAAACTTTGCCTCCTGATCTCTCTGTGGCCTCTGCCTCCTCTCGTCTCTCTGTGTCGCCTGCCTCCACTGGTCTCTCTGCCTTCTCTGCCTCCTCTGCTCTTTCTACCTCCTCTGGTCTCTCTGTGAACTCTGCCTCCTCTGGTCTCTCTGTGGCCTATACCTCCTCTGGATTCTCTGTGGCCTCTGCCTCCTCTGGTCTCTCTGTCTCCTATGCCTCCACTGGGCTCTCAGTGGCCTTTGACTCCACTCGTCTCTCTGTGGCCTCTGCCTCCTCTGCTCTCTCTGGCCTCTACCTCCACTAGTCTCTCTGACTTATCTGTCTCCTCTAGTCTCTCTGTCGCCTCTTCCTCCTCTGGTCTCTCTGTGGCCTCTGCCTCCTCTAGTCTCTCTGCCTTCTCTGCCTCCTCTTGTCTCTCTGTGTCCTCTGCCTTTACTGGACTCTCTGTGGCCTCTGCCTCCACTGGTCTCTCTGTGACTTATGCCTCCTCTGGTCTCTCTCTTGCCTCTGCCTCCTCTGGTCTCTCTGCCTCCTCTGCCTGCTCTGGTCTCTCTGTGACCTCTGCCTCCTCTGGTCTCTCTGTGGCCTATGCCTCCTCTGGATTCTCTTTGGCCTCTGCCTCCTCTGGTCTCTCTGTCTTCTCTGCCTCCTCTTTTATCTCTGTGGCCTCTGCCTCCTCTGGTCTCTCTGTGGCCTCTGCCTCCTTTTGTCTCTCTATTCCTCTATCTCCTCTGGTCTCTCTGTCTTTCTGCCTCCTCTGAACTCTCGGTGGCCTCTTCCCCTCTTCTCTCACTGTGGCCTCTGCCTCCTCTGGTCTCTCTCTGGCCTCTGCCTTCTCTTGTCTCTCTGCCTCCTCTGCCCCTCTGGTCTCTCTGCCTCCACTGGTCTCTCTATTGCCTTTGCCTCCTCTGGTCTCTCTTTTGCCTCTGCCTCCTCTGGTCTCTTTGTCTCCTCTTCCTCCTATAGTCACGCTATGGCCTCTGCCTCCTCTGGTCTTTCTGCCTTCTCTGCCTCCCCTGCTCTAACTGCCTCCTCTGGTCTCTCTGTGACCTCTGCCTCCTCTGGTCTGTCTGTGGCCTCTGCCTCCTCTGGACTCTCTGTCTCCGCTGCTCTAACTGTCTCCTCTGGTCTCTCTGTCTTTCTGCCTCCTCTGAACTCTCGATGGCCTCTGACCCCTCTGGTCTCACTGTGACCTCTGCCTCTTCTGGTCTCTCTGTGGCCTCTGCCTCCTCTGGACTCTCTGCCTCCTCTAGTCTTTCTGTGGCCCCTGCCTGCTCTAGACTCTCTGCCTCCCATGCATCCTCTCGTCTCTCTGTCTCGTCCTGCCTCCTCTGGTCTCTCTGCCTCCTCTGCCTCCTCTGGTCTCTCTGTGGCCTCTGCCTCCTCTGGTCTCTCTGTGGCCTCTGTCTTCTCTTGTCTCTCTGCCTCCTCTGCCCCTCTGGTCTCTCTGTTTCTACTGGTCTCTCTATTGCCTGTGCCTCCTCTGGTCTCTCTGTTGCCTCTGCCTCATCTGGTCTCTCTGCCTCCTCTGCTTCCTCTCGTCTCTCTGTGGCCTCTGCCTCCTCTGCTTTCTCTGTCTCCCCTGCCTCCACTGGTCTCTCTGTCTCCTCTGCCTCCTCTGCTCTCTCTACCTCCACTGCCTCCTCTGGTCTGTGTGTGTCCTCTGCCTCCTCTGGTCTCTCTGTGGCCTCTGCCTCCTCTGGTCTCTCTGTCTCCTATGCCTCCACTGGTCTCTCAGTGGCCTTTAACTCCACTCGTCTCTCTGTGGCCTCTGTCTCCTCTGCTCTCTCTCTGGCCTCTACCTCCACTAGTCTCTCTGACTTATCTGTCTCCTCTAGACTCTCTGTCGCCTCTTCCTCCTCTGGTCTCTCTGCGGCCTCTGCCTCCTCTAGTCTCTCTGCCTTCTCTGCTTCCTCTTGTCTCTCTGTGGCCTCTGCCTTTACTGGTCTCTCTCTGGCCTCTGCCTCCTCTGGTCTCTCTGCCTCCTCTGCCTCCTCTGGTCTCTCTGTGGCCTCTGACTCCTCTGGACTCTCTGCCTCCTCTGGTCTCTCTGTGACCTCTGCTTCCTCTGGTCTCTCTGTGGCCTCTGCCTCCTCTTGTCTCTCTATTCCTCTATCTCCTCTGGGTTCTCTGTCTTTCTGCCTCCTCTGAATTCTCGGTGGCCTCTTCCCCCTCTGGTCTAACTGTGGCCTTTGCCTCTTCTGCGCTCTATATCTCCTCTGCCTCCTCTGGTCTCTCTGTGGCCTCTGCCTCCTCTGGTCTCTCTGTGGCCTCTGCCTTCTCTGGCCTCTCTAGTCTCTCTGCCTCCACTAGTCTCTCATTGCCTCTGCCTCCTCTGGTCTGTCTGTGGCCTCTGACTCCTCTGGTCTCTTTGTCTCCTATGCCTCCTCTAGTCACTCTGTGGCCTCTGCCTCCTCTGGACTCTCTGCCTCCTCTGGTCTCTCTGTGGCCTCTGCCTCCTCTGGTCTCTCTGCCTCCGCTGCTCTAACTGCCTCCTCTGGTCTCTCTGTGGCCGCTGCCTCCTCTGGTCTCTCTGTGGCATCTGCCTTTTCTGGTCTCTCTGCCTCCTCTGCCTCCTCTGGTCTCTCTGCGGCCTGTGCCTCCTCTGGTCTTTTTGTGGCTTCTGCCTCCTCTGGTCTCTCTGTGGCCTCTACCTCCTCTAGCCTCTCTGTGGCCTCTGCCTCCTGTGGACTCTCTATTCCTATAACTCCTCTGGTCTCTCTGTGGCCTCTGTCTCCTTTGGTCTCTCTGCCTCCTCTGCATCCTCTCGTCTCTGCCTCCTCTGGGCTCTCTGTCTTTCTGCCTCAACTGAACTCTCGGTGGCCTCTTCCTCTGGTCTAACTGTGGCCTCTTCCTCTTCTGCTCTCTCTATCTCCTCTGCCTCCTCTCGTCTCTCTGTGGCCTCTGCCTCCTCTGGTCTCTCTGTGGCCTCTGCCTTCTCTTGACTCTCTGCCTCCTCTGCCTCCTCTAGTCTCTCTGCCTCCACTGCTCTCTTTTTTGCCTCTGCCTACTCTAGTCACTCTGTGGCCTCTGCCTCCTCTTGACTCTCTGCCTCCTCTGGTCTCTTTGTGGCCTCTGCCTCCTCTGGTCTGTCTGCCTCCGCTGCTCTAACTGCCTACTCTGGTCTCTCTGTGGCCTCTGCCTCCTCTGGTCTTTCTGTGGCCTCTGCCTCCTCTGGTCTCTCTGTGGCCTCTACCTCCTCTGGCCTCTCATTGGCCTCTGCCTTCTCTTGTCTCTCTGCCTCCTCTGCCCCTCTGGTCTCTCTGCCTCCACTGGTCTCTCTATTGCCTCTGCCTCCTCTGGTCTCTGTTTTGCCTCTGCCTCCTCTGGTCTCTTTGTCTCCTCTTCCTCCTATAGTCACTCTATGGCCTCTGCCTCCTCTGGTCTTTGTGCCTCCTCTGCCTCCCCTGCTCTAACTGCCTCCTCTGGTCTTTCTGTGGCCTTTGCCTCCTCTGGTCTCACTGTGGCCTCTGCCTTCTCTGATCTCTCTGTGGCCGCTGCCTCCCCTGGTCTCTCTGTATCATCTGCCTTTTCTGTTCTCTCTGCCTCCTCTGCCTCCTCTGGTCTCTCTGTGGCCTCTGCCTCCTCTAATCTCTCTGCCTTCTCTGCCTCCTCTGGTCTCTGTATGGCCTCTGCCTTTACTGGACTCTGTGTGGCCTCTGCCTCCACTGGTCTCTCTGTGACTTATGCCTCCTCTGGTCTCTCTCTGGCCTCAGCCTCCTCTGGTCTCTCTGCCTCCTCTGCCCTCTCTGCTCTCTCTGTGGCCTCTGACTCCTCTGGACTCTCTTCCTCCTCTGGTCTTTCTGTGGCCTCTGCTTCCTCTAGTCTCCCTGCCCCGTTGCCTCCTCTGAACTCTCGGTGGCCTCTGCCTTCTCTGGTCTCTCTGCCCCGTTGCCTCCTCCGGTTACTCTGTGGCCTATGCCTCCTCTGGTCTCTCTGCGGCCTCTGCCTCCTCTGGTTACTCTGTGGCCTA
>JALDNG010003512.1:0-26366 GCA_024349245.1 Neodontobutis hainanensis | reverse complement strand
CATTATCCCCAACACATCATAGACACAACACCTCACAACACCGTCCACAACACCACCACAACACGGTCACAACACAACCACAACACTGACATATCACAGACACAACACCACAACACTGACACATCACAGACACAACACCAACACATCACAGACACAACACCGCCACAACACCACCACAACACCTCACAACACAACCACAACACTGACACATCACAGACACAACACCACCACAACACCAACACATTATCACCAACACAGACACAACATTGACACATCACAGACACCACATCACCAACACATCACAGACACAACACCGTCACAACACCACCACAACACTGACACAACACCACCACAACACCGTCACAACACAGACACAACACCACCACCACATTATCACCAACACATCACAGACACAACACCGTCACAACACAGACACAACATTGACACATCACAGACACAACACCACCACATTATCACCAACACATCACAGACACAACACCGTCACAACACCACCACAACACTGACACATCACAGACACAACACCACCACAACACTGACACATCACAGACACAAAACCATCACAACACTGACACATCCCAGACACAACACCACCACATTATCACCAACACATCACAGACACAACACCGTCACAACACCACCACATTATCACCAACACATCACAGACGCAACACTGTCACAACACCACCACAACACTGACACATCACAAACACAACACCGTCACAACACCACCACAACACTGACACATCAGACACAACACCATCACAACACTGACACATCACAGACAACACCACCACATTATCACCAACACATCACAGACACAACACCGCCACAACACTGACACATCACAGACACAACACCGTCACAACACTGACACATCACAGACACAACACCACCACAACACTGACACATCACAGACACAACACCACCACAACACTGACACATCACAGACACAAGACCACCACAACACTGACACATCACAGACACAACACCATCACAACACTGACACATCACAGACACAACACCACCACATTATCACCAACACATCAAAGACACAACACCATCACAACACAGACACAACACCACCACAACACCACCACATTATCACCAACACATCACAGACGCAACACCGCCACAACACCAACACATCACAGACACAACACCGTCACAACACGGTCACAACACCAACACATCACAGACACATCACAGACACAACACTGACACATCACAGACACATCACTGACACAACACCACCACATCACCAACACATCACAGACACAACACTGACACATCACCAACACATCACAGACACAACACTGACACAACACCACCACAACACTGACACATCACAGACACAACACCACCACAACACTGACACATCACAGACACAACACCACCACATCACCAACACATCACAGACACAACACCAACACAACACTGACACATCACAGACACATCAAAGACACAACACTGACACAACACCACAACACTGACACATCACAGACACAACACCACACAACACTGACACATCACAGACACAACACCGCCACAACACCACCACAACACTGACACATCAGACACAACACCATCACAACACCAACACATCACAGACACAACACCACCACATTATCACCAACACATCAAAGACACAACATCACACAACACCAACACATCACAGACACAACACCACCACAACACAGACACAACACCACCACAACACCACCACATTATCACCAACACATCACAGACACAACACCATCACAACACAGACACAACACCACCACAACACCACCACATTATCACCAACACATCACAGACACAACACCGTCACAACACGGTCACAACACCAACACATCACAGACACATCACAGACACATCACAGACACAACACTGACACATCACAGACACATCACAGACACAACACTGACACATCACAGACACATAACAGACACAACACTGACACAACACCACCACATCACCAACACATCACAGACACAACACCGTCACATCACCAACACATCACAGACACAACACCGTCACAACACCACCACAACACTGACACATCACAGACACAACACCACCACATCACCAACACATCACAGACACAACACCAACACAACACTGACACATCACAGACACAACGCTGACACATCACAGACACATCAAAGACACAACACTGACACAACACCACCACAACACTGACACATCACAGACACAACACCGTCACAACACTGACACATCAGACACAACACCATCACAACACCAACACATCACAGACACAACACCACCACATTATCACCAACACATCACAGACGCAACACCGTCACAACACCACCACAACACTGACACATCACAGACACAACACCATCACAACACTGACACATCACAGACACAACACCGTCACAACACCACCACAACACTGACACATCACAGACACAATACCACCACATTATCACCAACACATCACAGACGCAACACCGTCACAACACCAACACATCACAGACACAACACCGTCACAACACAGTCACAACACCACCATATCACCAACACATCACAGACACAACACCAACACAACACTGACACATCACAGACACAACACCATCACAACACAGACACATCACAGACACAACACCAACACATCACAGACACAACACCAACACAACACTGACACATCACAGACACAACACCATCACAACACAGACACATCACTGACACAACACCACCACATCACCAACACATCACAGACACAACACCATCACAACACTGACACATCACAGACACAACACTGACACAACACCACCACATCACCAACACATCACAGACACAACACCGTCACAACACCACCACAACACTGACACATTACAGACATAACACCACCACAACACTGACACATCACAGACACAAAACAGATACAACACCACCACAGCACAGACACAACACCACCACATCACCAACACATCACAGACACAACACCGTCACATCACCAACACATCACAGACACAACACCGTCACAACACCACCACAACACTGACACATCACAGACACAACGCTGACACATCACAGACACATCAAAGACACAACACTGACACAACACCACCACAACACTGACACATCACAGACACAACACCGTCACAACACTGACACATCACAGACACAACACCGTCACAACACCACCACAACACTGACACATCAGACACAACACCATCACAACACCAACACATCACAGACACAACACCACCACATTATCACCAACACATCAAAGACACAACATCGTCACAACACCAACACATCACAGACACAACACCACCACAACACAGACACAACACCACCACAACACCACCACATTATCACCAACACATCACAGACACAACACCATCACAACACAGACACAACACCACCACAACACCACCACATTATCACCAACACATCACAGACACAACACCGTCACAACACGGTCACAACACCAACACATCACAGACACAACACCGTCACAACACGGTCACAACACCAACACATCACAGACACATCACAGACACAACACTGACACATCACAGACACATCACAGACACATCACAGACACAACACTGACACATCACAGACACATCACAGACACAACACTGACACAACACCACCACATCACCTACACATCACAGACACAACACCGTCACATCACCAACACATCACAGACACATCACAGACACAACACTGACACATCACAGACACATCACTGACACAACACCACCACATCACCAACACATCACAGACACAACACCGTCACATCACCAACACATCACAGACACAACACCGTCACAACACCAACACATCACAGACACAACACCGTCACAACACAGTCACAACACCACCATATCACCAACACATCACAGACACAACACCAACACAACACTGACACATCACAGACACAACACCATCACAACACAGACACATCACAGACACAACACATCACAGACACAACACCACCACATCACTGACACATCACAGACACAACACCATCACAACACAGACACATCACTGACACAACACCACCACATCACCAACACATCACAGACACAACACCATCACATCACCAACACATCACAGACACAACACCGTCACAACTCCACCACAACACTGACACATTACAGACATAACACCACCACAACACTGACACATCACAGACACAAAACAGATACAACACCACCACAGCACAGACACAACACCACCACATCACCAACACATCACAGACACAACACCGCTTCAGCAGTGATTACAGCTGGAACACAACGGGAGACAAGGTGGGTTAAGTGTCAACAGTATGAACTGTGGGGAGAGTGGGAGTCAAACCACCAACCTCTCGATATAGGATGGCCCACATCACCAACACACCACAAACAACACAACACAACCACAACACTGACACTGCACCAAAGGTGGGGGAGTTGTATCCACCTGAGGGCCGTTGGCAGAAGATTAGGGCTGTTGTGGTGGAACAGTCTCTGGGCTTTAACACACAGGCACAAAGAAAGATGACTTCATAGTTTCTTTCTACGACTGAAGTTTTATTCTCTCTTCTGTTGAACTAAATACAACCTTCAACTCACTTCCTGTTGACTGTGTATCACTTCCTGTTTCTCTGCTCTACTTCTTGTTTTTTCAGAACGAGGAGGACCAAACGTCGAGCCGACCAGACCAGCGCTGGTGTCCATCCCTAACCCTCTGTACATCGGCTCCAGGACCCTTGAAGAACCCTTCGGGTCGGTCCTTACAAAAACACACCTGACCTTTGTCACTTTTAAGATCAAAATGGACAGAATATTCAAAATCTATCAGAAGGCATTAGTAAAAGCATAAGAGATTATACAAAAAAGTAGAACTGAAATGTGCCAGTCAAAGTCTGTCAAACACATTAGCAACACACAGACTTCAAATCCATCTGTTTTGGGTGAACCATTACATAATTTACAACGTAAATATTTGATCTTCCTTTATGATCTGCAAATATAAGATTCAAACCTTTTTTTGCTTGATTTTTAAATGTATGAAAGTTCTGTATGTCCTTTCATAAAAGCACCAGTTATTAAACATAAAACCTGTAAAGAATGTCTCACTTTTAAATCAAAGCCTAAAAGTCCACCAGAACCTTTTTTTAGTTGAAACCGACTGATAATTGTGAAACCTTTTGTTTGTTGTAGGAGAGCGGCCAAGAGCCAGAGCCTCCGGCAGAGCCTCGGGAACCTCCACAGCTCCTGGACCTGGAGTTAGAAGACCCTCAGACCCATCAGAACCGGGTCTAAGACTCTCCAAAACTCTCCCAAACCAAAGCCACTGCAGTGATTCTCTGAATGTTCCTTTGGTTTTTCTCTCATTCACACGAACAGTAATGAATTATCCTCAGATACAAGTACAACTCAAGGTCCCAGGGCCAAAATATGGCCCTGTGATGATTTTATGTGGCTCCCAATATATTTGGTTGGACATAATTTCTCTTTGATTCAGATCTCAGTTTTTGTCACATTAAAAGTGTAACCAGGTCAGCGCTTTTAAAAATCAGAGCCTTTTTATCTCTGGCCAATGTCACGCCTTTATCACGAGTAAACTGGACTCCATCAGAAATCTATTAAACCTGGTTTAGTCCTTAGTCCTGGTTTAGACTCGGTTTAGTTCTGGGCCTGTTCTGACCTGGTTTAGTCTGGTTCTAGACTAGCTCCAGCGGTGTATAGACGTGTGCTCGGTCTCTTCCGTCGTGTGAGCAGCAGCTGTGTCGTTGGGGGAGGGGCACTGTACAAACCACGACTTGATGCTGGGTTTAGTCACGGCTTTAAGGTGTTAGTCTGAACTAATCAGTCAGATTAAATCAGATCCTTCTTGTTTTGGTTGAGTGTTTCTGTGGAAGAACCTGTTAGTACCTGCAGCTGGAGCTTGTCCTGGGGAGTGTGTGTGAAAGATACGCCTCCTGCAGCTTTTACTGAATGATACAAAATCTTATGTTTACTTTAGGAAGAAAACCTCATCCTGTACCACTGTGACATGCTTGTGCTTTTGCTTATTTCTTGCAAGAATTAAACCTAACCAATCCTTCTTTTCTTTATACTCTGTCTACATGTCTCTCTGAATAATAAGGAGAAAGAATTCTTATAAGAGTAGCCTTCACACACGCCTTCTCCAGACTCTCCAGACCAACGCTGTTCTCACCTCTGTTATTTGCCTCCTACACTCGTTATTAAAACCATCGAGCTCAACCTGAATTTAGGCCGCTGGCAGCTCCACATCTGCACATTCAACTACAGCATTAAAAACGGAACTGTAGAAAAACATGGAGTCCATTTCCAGAGCGGTTTACAGTACCTGTAAAACATTTAAACAGAAGAAAACAGATGATTGATGATTGAGATTTGCCTTTATTTAGCAGCTAGTGATCTGTAAATGATACATACCAACAGAGAATACTTTTCAGTCTATAAATAATATACACGCCACATGTCTCAGGTATCTACCAGTCTCTCCTCTAAGTTCTCCACTGATCTCACCTCTGCATCTTTCCTCCACATGATGTGTGTTCCTCCCAAACACTTCAGCTCTCCTTTCATCAGTCCATTAATATTTTGCCAGAAGTTCTGTGGACTGTCCAAGTGTCTTTTGCAAACTTTAAACGTGCAGCAGTGTTTTTAGACAGCAGTGGCTTCCTCCGAGAGTCCTCATGAACACCATTCTTGGCCAGTGTTCTACAGAGAGTCGATGTTTTACAGAGATACTGGACTGTGCCAGTGATTTCTGTCTTTAGCAGACACTCACATTTGATGGTGATTTTAGGCAAAAATGTGAGAAATTCCCAAGGTTCAGATACTTTTTCATGCCACTGTATTTTGTCTCAACGCAGTGGACAAGAACATCAAGTTCACAAACAACCGCCTGGCGTTCTCAGACTGTGCAGTGGTTATCTGTGAGGACAGGACTCTCCAAGTAGATGTTTACAGGAAGCCTACACACAAGGATCAATATTTGTGTTTGATTCTCACCGGCCTCTGCAGCACAAGCTGGAGTCATCAGGACTCTTCAGCTCAGAGCACAAGAGGTGCCCACAACCTCAGAAGGTCAACGTAAAGAAGAACAACACATCTGTAAAGCCCTGAGAGACTGTGGATACCTCAAATGGACTTTCAACAAAACCAAGAGGACACAGACACCAAACAGACAGGAACCAGGGACAAAAGGGAAGGGTGTAGTTATCCCTTATGTGTCTGGTTTATCTGAAAAACTTAAAAGGATTTTCTACAAACACAACATTCCAGTCCACTTTAAACCAGGAACAGTCTTCGTCAAAACCTGGTCCATCCTAAAGACAAGACCCTCACAAACAGAGGAATGTAGTTTATACAGTTCAGTGAAGAGTGCAGGGACAGTTCTGTTGGAGAAACTAAACAACAGCTTCACAAGAGGATGTCTCACAGAAGAGACAGTCCTGGACCTGAGTCTGAGTCCACCTCCAGCTCAAAGACAAAGGACAGTGCTTTATATATTCTGTCCAGAGGCCAGATGGTTTGAGCGAGGTGTCATTTTTGTTCAAATGGAAAAGCCCTCTTTGAACAGAGGAGGTGCCTCAGATTCATGTTTTTATATTAATAATGAATAATGTTTTTCACAGTATAATCAACATGCTCTGTAGAGCGAGAGTTCCAAAAATTGGATGAAAATGAAACGAGTAAATCAGTGTCAGGCTCAAACCCAGGTTAAAGTTGTAATAGTGATAAACTGGACTGTAAAAGATAATGCTTAAGGTTACGTTTACAGAACGTGTTTAAAGATGGTAATGTAATGGTTTGTACCTTCGTACACCCACGCCTCAGCCCCTCAGCCCCCACTGATGGACGCCATACTAAACATGGACCATGCTCTTCACATGAAAAGCATCAGAGATTTGATTTAAAGAAGTCACATTTACAGCTAGGTTTTCAGTTGAGTTTTTATTGAACAAAAGTTTTCAAAGATCATAGGAAATACAATATAATACAAGTGTGGCACGAAGAACAGGGCTCCAGGAAAGGTTTGATCCCAAACATTGAACTGCAGCTGAATTAAAACCTGTCACAAAACTCTCCAATCAATCCTGATCAAGTGTTTGACAAAAGACATGGTGGAAAATAAGACAAAAGGAGGACAGTTTATTGTGTTGGTTTTAAAAAGTAAAGGTTTCGGTGGTTGTTCAAAAAGTCCTGAACTGTCACAAGAACAAATAAGATTAACGGCAAAAAAAGTCTGATTAAGTGGCCGACTAATATGGTAACGCTTTTTCTTTAAATGAGAAACAAAATAAAATAAAAAGCAGAAAAACATAATTTTACATAATTTTCATTTCTTTCAAGATTTGATAAAAAAAAAAAAAAACACCAAATTAAAAAAAAAAAAAAAATATATATATATATATATATATATATATATATATATATATATATATATATATATATATATATCGTAAGTACAACCAGTTCTAAGCCAACAATAAAATCTGAGGCTCACGTGTTTTTCAATGGAGTTTGAAGTATTTTGAAGTCATTTTTAATTTTTTAATTTTTTTAAATTGGACAAACATTCACCAGATTTCTGTAACAGACAAATTCTTGCTTGATTTAATGAAAACTCACTAAATTATGGCCAGCGTTCACAGCAAAACTTAAGAGACTGAATTAAACTTTCAGGAAACTTTTTGTTTTTGCAGCAGCTGACTTTTAAGGCAAAGTTTAAACCAATCTCAGAATCCAAAGTGTAATAGACAGATTAGTTTGAGTTTTGTGGAATTAAATTATTCAAAATTTTTAAACCATTTAATTTTATTCAACAAAGTCCTCAGCCGAGATCCTTTTATGTAAACCTGAAAGAACACAATCATATTAAGACTTATTGGTTGAAATTTCAATTTATCATTTTGAAAAAGAAAAAAAAGTTTGTATTTAATCAAAATTCAAAGCCGACTAACGTTGGTGTGTTAACGAACATGTTGAATTCAAGCAGATTTTTATTATTATTTAGGCCAAATGAGAAAAAGGGCTGAGAAAACGACAGATAAAAAACTAATGTTTTGCTGACGTTTTATTTTGAAGAGCAGAAATCATTTGTCTTCCTCCAAAAACAGTTGTGATGGAAACAACTGCTTTACGTTTTTACTGGATCTTTTTAACGTTTCCTCAGCGGCCGCCCTTTTCCTGACACGGCTTTAACAGTGGAATGAGAAATAGTTTTAATTGAAGCAGCATTTTTTCTGAATCTTAAATCTTACAAAAGGAAATGTTCAAAGTAAAAACAAAATAAAAACTAATGATAGTGGAAGTTATTTACTAAGAAACCTTCACTGATTCCGCTTTAAGAACACATTAAATACTCCTGGACAGCCATAAATACTCAGTCGATAAGCGAAAAGCAAAAGGAACACTTTGTGAAGGGCCTGACGCTCCCAGTGGAAACAAAAAATACAAAAAAGGAAGACAACACTTTCTCTTTAACATCAGATTGTGTTTTTGAGTTCTTGAGCTGAAGACTGTATAAAAGATGGACAGTGAAGCCAGAAACCTTCATCGAGCTAACGTTAGCACACATGCTCTGTTAGAAATGACCACATACCGTTTTAAAGAGCCCTACTTTGACAGATTACTATAATATACCAATGTAGCTCCCATTTTATACGGGAAATAAATAAACACTTCAATTTAAAGTCTAAATCTTAGCTATCAGCAATCACTTTGAAAATAATGATATTTACTTTTCCTTTAACTATGCCTTCTTACGACTTTGGACGGATATTCTTTTACAGGACCCGGTTAAGTCCGCTCACTCAGCAGTCCCTTTCTCCGGACAGCCACCGAACTCTTCAGATGTGCACAGTCACAACACGGACGCGTGGACTTAAACTGCTGCCTGTGCGTTTAATCAGCAGGCCATAAAAATATGTTTTTAATTCATACTTTTATTTTTTATTTGCTCAAACTAATGGGACACAGATGAGTTAGAAATCAAGAGGTAAAATGTTTTTCAAACGGGCCACATTAACTCCTTAAACTGAAAAAACTAAAAGGGTCTGGATCCAGTCAAACAGGTTCTGGTCTTGATTCCAGACGTCTTCACGGATTAAGCTCTGGCCTTAAACCTGCTGCAGTACTTTCTAAGACTTTTCCTCGACCTTCAGGTAAACATACTGAGATCAAAATGATTCTTTCATTTAAAGATTTGGCTTCTGGGTCACATTATCCATCTTTGTATACACATTACCGAGAGATTTTAAGTTAAGAACTCATTTAACTTTGATAAATCCTGTTGACGCCAAAAGCTTCCAGAGACGGTCCTGTAAAAGTTGGTGAGGTCAAAGGTCACAGTGTAAGTATGTACACAAGGACCAAATGACGGTTGGGTGAATACGCACCAGTCGTCATCAGGAAAAGAATTGGCTGAATTCTGGTTGCCTTTCCGAGAAAAACACATGGCGGCAATGAAAAGAAGACAAAGAACAAGAGGTCGGCCGAGTTTGCTTTCCCACTGCATTGTGTTAACTCCACCTCACCGCGTTTCACTTCAGACACTCGTGAAGAGCTCAAAGAGGGCTTAACTTGGTTTCTTAGTTTTCAAACTCGATGTCAGCAAACATTAGGAAGATAAATGGAAACTTGTAACGTTTTTTTTTTGAGGTTTGTTCAATCATTTTTACTGTATCCAAAACGAAGGAACTTGATCAAAATGTGTGTTTATATCATGCTTCGGAATAAACCCAAAGTAAGCATCAAGTGATTACCACCAGCTCTTCGTAGAACAGCCACTGGCTCTGGAACGCCTCAGAAGCACTTTGACCAGAAGTCACACTGAACAGACGAGACCAAAAACAGCAAAAAACAATAGTTTAATGTTTGGAAATTTGGACGCAAGAAAAAATTTAAATAAAGTTAGCTGGGTAAAATTAACGTTTCAAATGCTACGAACTACAAACATAGCTTTCTGAAAAGGCGGTCTAGATTTAAAAAAAACAAAAAATAAACTGTCAAGAACATTTCATGATTCTGCTGGGCCAACTTTTGGCAAAGCTTGAGTTTGGAAGCTCAAAATCCAGAAGAATGAGGTTCAGCCCTGTGGAAACTCAAAGAACATAAGCAGAGTCAAGAACCATGCAGTGGAAAAGCGTTATAAAATCTGCCAGAGGAAGAGGACTGAAAGGGCAAATGTCATTTGATCTGGTACCGGAACAACATGTGGCTAATGGGCTGAATCGGAATCACAGGTGACAAGTTAACCTGCAAGACCTTCTGGGCTTTCAAACGAGCCTCAGTGACCGATCGAGAGTCGTCCACTTTAATCACTTTAGACCTTAGATTCCGTTTGTCCTTCCAGCCGTTCCGAGTTTCCTTGGGGCTCCTTTGATGCGGGTGGACGCCGTTACTTCGGTTCCACTGGTTGCTCCTCGTCTGCAGCTCTGTGTGAGTCTGTGGAAACTGACGGCCATTTGCGTAAAACACCGGTGCGGAATCCCCGATGAGAGCGCCGTCCGAGCGAACGGGGCAGGACTGGCTCTTCTGACTGAACAAAGCCACTGCTCCGTTCTGTAAAGGCTGCGAGGGTATTCCAGAGAGAGGCGGTAGGGGGAACTGGGGGAAAACAGGAGCAGGGACAGCGGAGGAGGAATTCCAGGAGGTTTGGATCTGGAGCCTCGCCGTGTGGTATCCAGACTGGCCTTCGATGTTGGTCAGTCGCAGACACGGCTGACCTTGTGACACTTCCTCAGTCCGACTCGACGTCCTGCTGCAAATAAACACAGACTTCTGGCCCACTCGGATCTCCGGAGGTCGGACCCCTTTGATCTTCGGTTTGCCGCTTTCCGAGAGGCTCCACGACGGATGTACTTCCCTCTTTTTGAACGTCTTCTTCCTCTTCTTCTTCGCTGTGGGTCGGACAGCCTTGTTTGGCGGTTTGAGCATGTCCTCCGTCAGCGGCAGCGCCATACACGAGCGGTATCGATAAACATCCTTGCTACGCAGGATGGTGGGTTTGTGGCCCTCGTCCCTCAGCTCCTGGAGGAAACTGACCAAGTCCTCGGTGTTGGACAGGTCTCGAGACTTGGGGCTGAGGATGTGCAGGGCGTCCAGGATCACGTCGTGTCCCGCTGAAGAGATCCGCGACCAAGAATGGATCATCTTTTGCTCATCGTTGGCAAAAGCCAGCGGTCGGCTGACCACAGGACCTCTCGCCGCCACAGCCATCTCCACGGACCTGAAGGAAACACAAGAAGAACAGAAGTTTTATTAAACCAAAGAACCTCAGATTAGCACAAACAATACCTGCTCATGCCAGGCTTGAGTGAGAGATAAATAAAAATAAACACTGTTCCAAATGACTGGAGAAAAAAGAATAAAGAAAATCAATAAATACATGCCGTGACCATACTCAGGAACCCACAAAGCACTGGCCTTTGTAACAAAAGCTAAATAATAAATTTAAATAAAAAGAATACAAAGGATTTTAGTCCTAAAGTACGCTGCATTCCGTTTAAAAAGAGGACATAGTTTGGGTCTTATTCCGGGTCAGTTCTGGTCGTTTGTGACCATCAGCTGCTCTCTGCTTCAGGAATGTTTTTAGACCTTTAGGAACAAGGGACGAATGTTCGGTTGTTTGGTTTACTGCAGTAAGGCTCTGTTCTCTTCTGTCTCAGAGTCTCGTGACGACACAGCGATAGAAACCTGTCCACTCACTCAGCCGTTTGAGACGGTCTTTTTTTAATTTATGTTTTTTACACACTGCTGAAACTCGATCCCCAGCGTTAAAGAGAGCTTGTGAACGTCATAAACGTCTAAACACAGCAAAGTTTGAACAAAATAATCAGCCCGTTGTGTTCATAATGTGTCGGGTCTAAGTTATCACAATAAAACCCCAAAACACCGTATGCAGCCTGTAACTGTTTCAGAAATACGTTTGATCAATTAACGCCTCAATCATTGAACTTAATTTAAATATTCAAATATTTTATTTGTGGAAAATACCCCACGCTGGCGGCTCGTCCAGAGAATGCCCCTCACCAGGAGCAGGTGAACTTTGTGCCTAAAATGATTTGAAGATGGACAGAGCACAATTATACATTAACCAAGACCAAGTCAAAAGGAAAAGGTTGAAAAGGAAGGTTTGGTCTCGGGGCAGGTGGATGTGTTATAAATAAATGAAATGATCTAAAACAACCATCGTTTAGTCTAAAATCATTCTATTCATGTGACACTGCTGGATCTTGACCTGTGGCCACACACCTGCCTCCGACTGTGTTCAGGAGCAGGACACTCTCACGACGCCGCTACAGCTCGTATCCGACTCTAATGAAGGGTTAATAACTCACCCTCACATTTTTAACTCTTCGAGGCCAACCCTGGGCAGTGTTATCAAGAGATACTGAGCACTTTTGGTTATTAAACGTTTGACAGAAATAAATTAGTCTTCGCTGCACGTTTAATTTACCCCCAAACCGAGCCACAAGAGGGGGTCTAAAGAGCCGCATGAGGCTCTGGAGACGCTGGTTCCCGATGCCTGCTCAAGCTCAACGCCAGGTTGTTCACCTTAAAACAGTAAACAGTGGCTTTGTTATAAAACAGGGCCAGAACTGTCAGAGCTGACACGTCGTGGGTCTGAACATGCTGCAGGAGAGGGTTTGAGAACTGACTAACCCCACTGCTGCACCAGGTCCGGATCAGAATCTGGGCTGAAGAAGGTGGATGGTGCAACTCCCTTTATGTCGATCAATCTATTCATCATTGGTTTGTTAAAATAATTACTACCACTGACTTTAATACATTTATAAATAAGTCATACTGTCAATTATACATCCGACCAAAGCCTCACAGAACCCGAGGCTAACGGCAACGTTCAATAAAGCGGTTTTCTCCCTGAACAGTGGTTGACCACAGCGTGGTTCTTTAAAGGAAGCAAAACAAACTAGTTTACCAATGACCTGTTGTTAATCGCAAAATATAATTATAATTAGTGTCTTTCTTTTAACTCGTGTGGTGCCTTAGGCTTTGCAGATGTTTTAAAATGCTAAGGACTCCTGCTGCAGCTGTGGCCAGACTCTGTTCCTCTGATGCTTTATAAAGGTCACCGCTGCTTTGTTAGCCGTTAGCACGAGGCAGACATCCCAGTTTCTTAGCCCAGCATCTTTCTCCCATTTGTGGGTAGAATAATAAAAGGCTTAAAAAAACAGACGAGTGTAGCCTTGGAATACAAGTTTCCTGAAGGCAAAGAAATGTCTGCTGTGGATGACCTACTGACCTTTGTAGCAGGAAATGGTCCTAAATCTCAGGTTGAACTCACTAAAAAATGCACTCCCTTTTCTGAAGGGCACCCTTTCAGCTTAAACTAGCAGCATTTGCTAATTTTACTTCAGGGTCGAGGTTAAATTCAGCCATGGAGGAATGTAGGAGACTTCAGAGTCAAGCTGAGGTTTGAGGATTTCGGTTTGGAGAGGCTGAAAAATGACAAGAATGCGAGACAGATCCTGGCTTTGTATTTATTAAATGGTCTAGTTTTATAATAAAAAGTGTCTGTTGTCATAAAGAGATATTAGGATAACATTAACAAGGTTTCTATCAACAACTGGAAGAATCTGCAAAATATTAGTCTTCAACAAATTCTCTCAAAGTCATTTTTTTTATTTCTGTCTTGGCGACTGATCAGTGCTGCAGTAGCACCACTTGACCTACTTCCACTGGGTTTGTTCACAGACAGCGTGTCCCTGCAGGGCTGCCGTAGCTGCTCACAGGTCGTAGGAAGGCTGTGGATATTCGATCAGAAACCACCAGAGAAAAAACACACACCCATCTAAGGAACTGACCCAAAAACAGTGTCAGTGGAACAGGTTGAGCAGTCACTTAACAAGAAGAAACTTGAATAAGCTCCTGTGCTGTTGCAAACATGGCCTCATTTACATGCCACGACAAAATAGTGTCACCAGTCGGGCTTAGCACACACGGGTAATTCAGAGGTAAGCTGTGCATTTGTCTGTGTACTACTTCATTCGGTCACAAGTTACTCTCGTTTGTCTCAGACATTCGACCCATTCAGACTCAAACACAAAACGGATAAGGCCACGCCCCCCTCATCTTTGTCCCTCATTTAACTAGAGGCCACTTGTGGTACTGCAGTGAAAAGAAATATGCCTGAAAAGGATTTTCTCTGAAAAAAAGCAGCTTTAACGGAGAAGGTTTACACATCCACATTTACTTTTTGCACAGCGACGTACAACAGAACAGCACTGACAGCCCACAGTGTTTTCTAAAATAACTGCAGGAGGAGGGAGGAGTGAGGAGAGTGTTAAGAGTTAAAGACTGAAGAAGCTTGTGCGGTTGGGTTTAGACCCTGAACTCGGCGCCTCTCAGCTAAAGTCGTCAGAGCACACTCGGCTCACAGCAGCGAGGAGTGTCTGCGGCAGTATAAATAGACAGTTCTCCTGCAGCGGGTTTCAAGAGCTTCTAAGAATCCAGTTTCATCAGAAAGAGCCGTCTGACGCAGAGACACAGGTTTAGCGTCGTAAACAAAACCGTATCTGCAAATTAAAGTCTAGAGAACCCAGGTCCAGAGTCGGAACATGACATGACACAAATAAAAGCACATGTATTGCATTCACAGGGAGTACAATCAATGAGGCCACTTCATTAGTTACTTAGTCTATGGTTTATTCCAGAGGAAAGAGCACAACCCAATTTTATTCAAGGACGATTATTTGGATAAGTGTAAATATCTGAGACATAGATTAAACAATCCTGGTTTAAGGCTTCGACGACTTGTGCAAACATTTACAGTGTCGTCTTGGCGGTGAGCTAATGAGCGTCTGGAGCTAAAGCCTCGTACTCTCTGCAGCTTTTGAACTTTAAACGGTTTGGTTAAGGCCCTCACATGTTCCAAGAACTGTCGCTTCAATATTGGCAAGAATCAGTCTCCGCGAAGTCTCATTTGTTTGTTTGTTTTTCTATTGTGTCCATCAAGCTAATTAAGTGTCGCCCACACTTCTCAGGACAGCCACCAAACTATTCAGCTGAACATTAACACGTCCATTTTGTGGACTCTGCCACAGTTATGCCCGAAATGAATGTGTGAACGTGGCTTTAGATACTCACCACGTCCGATCCCACAGGTCGGACAAATTCCTTCCTTTATTTAGGTCGATGCTTAGCAAATGCTTTTTGGGCGTCAGCGTGCAACCACTGTAGCCTTCTTCTTCCCTTTTCAGTTCCACTAATTTCACTCATGAACACAAATTCTACATTAAAACGTAGAGATTTCTGGCCTCTTTGAGAAAATGCAACAATCAAAGCTATATCTTTTACATAATTTGAATAAACTGCTCCGGTTTTTTCTCCATTGACTCCCATGTTAAACACTTCTAAACTGTTCTGCCGTTGACAGTTTTGATCAAAACTATAAATATATCTTAAATAATTCGTATATCACTACGCTTCAACATAGTCTTGTGCCGCTCGCAGTGTCAACGTTTTTATGGATTTTCACCTGTTATTAATAAATAAGAATGTATTAACAGTAATAATTAATGTGAGGACCAGAAGGACTTCAATGAGGACTGGATTTGGTCCGTGGACCTTAAGTTGGACACTTCTGGTCTTTACCCTCGGTGTCTGCAGCAGAGACTCAGAAGGCAGCACATGATCCAGAACATTAGGACATCTCTCTGACGAGGGCCTCAAACAGAACACTTGGTTTAAGACAGGTCTGTTTATGAAATAACTTATGGTTCAGAGAAGGTTCAGAGATGGTTCAGTGATGGTTCAGTGATGGTTCAGTGATGGTTCAGAGATGGCTCAGAGATGGCTCAGAGATGGTTCAGTGATGGTTCAGAGATGGTTCAGAGATGGTTCAGAGATGGTTCAGTGATGGTTCAGAGATGCTTGAAGATGGTTCAGTGATGGTTCAGTGATGGTTCAGAGATGGTTCAGAGATGGTTCAGAGATGGTTCAGAGATGGTTCAGTGATGGTTCAGTGATGGTTCAGAGATGCTTGAAGATGGTTCAGTGATGGTTCAGAGATGGTTCAGTGATGGTTCAGTGATGGTTCAGTGATGGTTCAGTGATGGTTCAGAGATGCTTGAAGATGGTTCAGAGATGGTTCAGTGATGGTTCAGTGATGGTTCAGAGAAGGTTCAGTGATGGTTCAGTGATGGTTCAGAGAAGGTTCAGAGATGACTCAGAGATGGTTCAGTGATGGTTCAGAGATGGTTCAGAGATGGTTCAGTGATGGTTCAGTGATGGTTCAGTGATGGTTCAGTGATGGTTCAGAGATGGTTCAGAGATGACTCAGAGATGACTCAGAGATGACTCAGAGATGGTTCAGTGATGGTTCAGTGATGGTTCAGTGATGGTTCAGAGAAGGTTCAGTGATGGTTCAGAGAAGGTTCAGTGATGGTTCAGTGATGGTTCAGTGATGGTTCAGTGATGGTTCAGAGAAGGTTCAGTGATGGTTCAGTGATGGTTCAGTGATGGTTCAGAGAAGGTTCAGTGATGGTTCAGTGATGGTTCAGAGATGGTTCAGAGATGGTTCAGAGATGGTTAAGAGATGGTTAAGAGATGGTTCAGTGATGGTTCAGTGATGGTTCAGAGATGGTTCAGAGATGGTTCAGAGATGGTTAAGAGATGGTTCAGTGATGGTTCAGTGATGGTTCAGAGAAGGTTCAGTGATGGTTCAGTGATGGTTCAGAGATGCTTGAAGATGGTTCAGAGATGGTTCAGTGATGGTTCAGAGATGGTTCAGTGATGGTTCAGAGAAGGTTCAGTGATGGTTCAGTGATGGTTCAGAGATGCTTGAAGATGGTTCAGAGATGGTTCAGAGATGGTTCAGTGATGGTTCAGAGATGGTTCAGAGATGGTTCAGAGATGACTCAGAGATGGTTCAGTGATGGTTCAGAGATGGTTCAGAGATGGTTCAGAGAAGGTTCAGAGATGGTTCAGAGATGGTTAAGAGATGGTTCAGTGATGGTTCAGAGAAGGTTCAGTGATGGTTCAGAGATGGTTCAGAGATGGTTCAGAGATGGTTAAGAGATGGTTCAGTGATGGTTCAGAGAAGGTTCAGTGATGGTTCAGTGATGGTTCAGAGATGCTTGAAGATGGTTCAGAGATGGTTCAGTGATGGTTCAGAGATGGTTCAGAGATGGTTAAGAGATGGTTCAGTGATGGTTCAGAGATTTATACTTTTTACAAATGATTGCTTTAACAAAAAAATATTTGGAGTTTAAACCATTTTCCTAAATAGAAGAAAAAATATCAGAACAGTCTGTTTAAGTGCAGTATCAAATATGGTTGGTCTAGGTTTGTTTGTGGTTTTAGATCTGGTTTAGTTTTGGTTAAAGAACTGGTTCACTTCCAGTGACAGAGTTAGTCCAGTCTAAAGTTTAGTCTCAATATAATCCTGCTTTAGTCCTGGTTTAGCCCCCCCCCAAAACCATCCCCCGAACAATAGTGTTCTATTGTTAGTTTCCCTCCTTTTTCCAGATTCTGACCCCCCTCACCCCTAGACCCCGCCCCCTCCTGAGGCGCCCGTTCCCATGACGACCCAAGCCCTGGTGATAATGAGCCACGGCCGTTCACGGTGTCAGGTTACAGCTCCGTTAAACTGCCTTTTCCCTCGAGACACACTCCTCAGAAGTCTCGAATTCCTGCAGTAAACTGTAAAGAGTGATTCTGTGAATTCAGAGGATGATTCACCTGCAGGAAGAATTAGTCCGATTAAAACCGGTTTTAAACTGCTGTAATAAACTTCTGTAAACACGTTACTCCGACTGAAGGAGGCAGTCATTATAATTTCTTTAACTTTGACTAAGACACCTGGATAATGCGATTTGTTGTTGGATTCAGCTGAAGGTGCCCGGTTTACTCCAAATTAGGTCGCGCGAACCGAACGCGCACCGAAGCGCCTTGAACCGAACGCGCCACCGAAGCGCTGAACCGAACGCTGCCACCGAAGCGCTCCTGAACTGACGCGTCACCGAAGCGCTCTTGAACCGAACGCGCCACCGAGCGCTTGAACGAACGCGCGTCACCGAGCGCCTTGAACCGAACGCTCACCGAGCGCTCCTGAACGAACGCGCGTCACCGGCGCTCCTGAACCAAACGCGTCACCGAAGCGCTCTGAACCGACGCGCCACGGCGCTCCTGAACTGACGCGCCACCGGCGCCTGAACTGAACGCGTCACCGAGCGCTTGACCGGCGCTCCACCGAGCGCTTGAACCGAACGCGTCACCGAGCGCTCTTGAACCGACGCAGCGTCACGGCGCTCTTGAACGACGCGTCACCGGCGCTCTGAACGACGCGCGTCACGGCGCTCTGAACAACGCGCACGGCGCTCTGAACTGAACGCTGCACCGAGCGCTTGAACGAGCAACGCGTCACCGAGCGCTTGAACCGAACGCGCACCGGCGCTCTTGAACGAACGCGCACCGAGCGCGCTTGAACGAACGCGCACGGCGCTCTTGAACGAACGCGGCACGGCGCTCTTGAACTGAACGCACCGAGCGCTCTTGAACCGAACGCGTCACCGACGCTCTTGAACCGACGCGTCACCGAAGCGCTCTTGAACGAACGCGCGTCACCGAAGCGCTCTGAACGAACGCGCTCACCGGCGCTTGAACCGAACGCCACCGAAGCGCTTGAACGAACGCGCCACGGCGCTCCTGAACCGACGCGCGTCACCGGCGCTCCTGAACGACGCGCCACCGAAGCGCTCTCTGAACCGAACGCGTCACCGGCGCTTGAACCGAACGCGTCACCGGCGCTTGAACCGAACGCGCGTCACCGATCGCTCTTGAACGAACGCGTCACGGCGCTCTTGAACGAACGCGCGTCACCGAGCGCTCCTGAACCGAACGCGTCACCGAGCGCTCTGAACCGAACGCGTCACCGAGCGCTCTTGAACCGAACGCGGCACCGAGCGCTCTTGAACCGAACGCGTCACCGAGCGCACTCTTGAACCGAACGCGGCACCGAGCGCTCTTGAGCCGAACGCGGCACCGAGCGCTCCTGAACCGACGCGGCACCGAGCGCTCTTGAGCCGAACGCGGCACCGAGCGCTCCTGAACCGACGCGGCACCGAGCGCTCTTGAGCCGAACGCGGCACCGAGCGCTCCTGAACCGACGCGGCACCGAGCGCTCTTGAACCGGACGTGGCACCGAGCACGCTCCTGTCCTGCAAAGCCTTCGTTGAACAGAGGAGGTGGCCTCAGATTCATGTTACCCAGAATTTACGACAGTGTTCTTAAACCTAAAACAAAAGAGCCTCACCATAGAACAACAAACACAGCACCTGAATGGAGCAGTGTCACTAACGACTCTCCTGAGCCTTAACAACTCTCACATTTGGAGTCACACCTCTCTTTCATGACTAACGACGGTGAGAACAGAACAACCTGGTCCATCAGGTTTGGTTTCAGAAACCTCCCTTTAGAGATAAAGATCAGCTCTTACAGTTGAACTCAGAATTGATAAAGTCTTTTGGAATTAGAGACAAAACGCGTCTTCACCTTGAGAACTTAGTCCAGACGTTGTTACTCTAACCTTTTCTTCAAGATGTCCTGGATGACTGATATTCTTTTATCAGACATGGGACTTATTTGTTGCAGTTCTGCAAGTGTCCACTGGGGAAATTGGCAACGCCACTGTATCTATTTCTTACTGGGTTTTTTACTGGGTTTTTACAGTGATGACCCACATCAATTAGGATTTAATACAGCAAAAGGTTTAAAGCTTTAAATTAAGTTTGTTTTCCTTATTTTACTTTCATTATTGCTATTTAAAAAAACATAGTATTCTTCGTTTAAAGGCTGCGTTTGTCAAAGTCTTGCGACCAACATTTTATATCCAACTAAATATATCTAAAACCTGTTCCGATCCAACTAAAACCTGTCCTAATCCAACTAAAACCTGTCCCAAACCATCTTTAATTAATCCAGGTTTAATTCTTGAAAGAAGAAGCAAAGTACAAACATGTAACAATGGTACCTGATCGAGGTTTGTTTGATTTTATGTCATGCAGTAAAAGCTGTAGGAGGCATATCTTTCACACACTCCCCAGGACAAGCTCCCAGCTGCAGGATTCAGTCTGTGCTGAGTCATGTCTATGTTCATGTTTGGATTATCATGGACATGACATGAGCAGAACAGACATGACCTGAGGAGGACTAGGAGAAACCAGTAATTATTAACCATAGGAAATTATAAATTACAACACACGTTTAACTCTTTCCGGTTTTTACAACTGAAATAATAAACAACACTTTTGAGTCGGGCGCCTGTTGCTGAGGTTGGATCCGATACGTCCCTGTAGTGGATGAATTGTTGGTCTGTCGATGTTGACAGTGTGATTGTAGCCTGCCCCTAGTGGCCAGTCAGGGACTACAGCTTCTTCCTCGAGGATTTGAGCAGAGTTGAATAAATCAGTAACTGCCCCTCTGTGGGTTTTAATTAAAGCTGAACGCAGCTGTGACTCAGAAGCTCGAGTTTCAACAGTGAGTCAAAGACTGGGCCTGAACAGAGCCGAGAAGAAACAATATGCAGGAAAGAAAACAACAGAGGGAATGTTTTATAGGCTGAAAGAAATCTGCACTGCGTCTTTTACGGAGATCCGTTTGGTCCCGTGTCCCGTTTACTCACCAAACAATAGACACACAAGCTGAACTTCAATCCATGTTTTAATAGGATACAAGGACTAAGTGGTGCACAAAAGCACCGGCTTCAGAACTCAAGACAATATTCATCCTGGTTTTACGTTGCCTCCCTTCTGTTTGTGTTTTTCTCTTTCCGCTGGTAAAAGTCGTATCTCGAGCTGGATATACACTTTCTACGTTTAATCGGCAGACAATACTTCCTCAATTGACATCATTGTCGGCCAATGGGAACACTCCTTTTCCTGAAGCAAGCTGTGATTGGACAAAATGACTGAAAATTTTCAACTTTTTAAAAGTCACGATGAGGTTTTAAAGATCTTTTTATTTCAGATGATTCTCGTTATTATATCTTTCTGTTGAAGTAACAGTTCATGGCATTTGTGGGAAACGTGTCGGATTCTGTCTTAATATAATAAAATAATTGTATAGTTTCCGAAAGTATTTGTAAATGTAATATTTCGGTGTAGTACTTTTCCGAGGCAGACATCTTGACTGGCTCCATTGCGTGACGAGAAAGGCCAGCGTTTAAACAAATCAGAGGTGTAAAAAAGGAGTGGGGTGGGGTTGTAAACAGCTGGTCACGTGTTGGAGCCAGGTGTGACCAGGAGAGTGGAGGCGGGGGATGGGCTCTGGTCCATCTGTTAGGACTGTAACGGGTTTGTCCCAGTCATTCTAAAGACTACATTTTCAGGTTTCAGTTGGATTTCAACAGGTTTTGCATTTGAACCGTTTTTTGAGCAGGTTTCTTTACAGCTGTTGAGCTAAACCAATGGATAAATGTGATTAATGTGAAACTCCATTCTTTTACATTAAAACCTGCTTCTTTACAGAAAAAGCGTAAAGTGCAGTAAAATGTGAAATGGAGGCAGCTCTGGAACAGGAAGTGTTGTTTTGAAAAGCCCAGAAGCCCTGAGTGCGTGCAGCAGAGCAGTTTCCTGTCTGTTTGACTGAAATATGGGGCAGACGTCTGACAGAGAGGCCTTTGTCTTGTCGTCTGGAGATCGGGGCAATGCAGCCTTGAAATTCCTGCGACTCCAGAAATTCTCAAAACAACTGAACAGCTGGAGACGAGATCCACGAGGATCTGAGGCAGAGGAAAACCCACTTCAGCTCTGGGTTGGGTTTAAGGGTTCAGCGGCCTCTGGAGACGATTATTATTTTAAAAAGTGTCTCATGTAAAATATTATAGTCTAGAGTTAAACTCAATGGAATAAAAGGATCTCTTAATTCTTCTGCGCCTCGTAAACGCCACAGATCTTAGCCAAGCGATAACTGGACTGGTGGACAGAGTTTCAGAATCAAAACCAGTAGGTACGCAATTTAAAAAAAATGACAAAAATGAGCAACACCTACGAGAACAGAACACCCAACTTAATTTAACTGAGTTCTCCTTAAATTTCCCTTCATAGAGCCTTTTCAAGAAAAGCTTCAGTGTGACTTCGTAACACCTACGAGAACAGTACAGTAAGTACAGTGCAGGTAACCCCTCCAGTGCCCATATATGGACGTGTGGGGTGTGCTCACAAGACCCTGATGTGCAAACTGCCCTGCAAGTGTTAACCCTGCAACTAAACTGGCCACTGTCCAGGGCGTACTAAGGCTAGGCTCACCCACGACCCTTTGAATGAATTTAACCGTGAGCTGAAACACAAAAGCCTTCTGTTAAGGGCTTTTATCCCTCACAAAAAAAGAAACCTTTGTGGAAGTGATTTCTAGAACTCTCCCGAAACAGCTAAATGGGAAACGACAATGACCAGGAAAGTTTGAGCGCCGCCTGTGGCTCCTGTTGTTCTAACCACATGTCACTGCCTCCATTTCCATCAGACTCTACTTTAACCAGACTACGTAAGATGAGTCAGAATAAATGTATTTGCTTTTATTTTATCTGAAAAAAACCCACCGAATTTTCTTTTTGGGGGGTTAACAAAGAATTCAACGTTACTGACCAGGAAAGGCTCCACTTTTGCATAAAATCTGTCAGAAATAGCTTCACGCATCATTAATTAACAGCACCAGGTACTAAACTAAAAAACACAAGATTCTACGGTTGATCATGTCGGCCATTTCAAACAAGGACTTATGGAAAATCTCCAAAACAATATTTAACCACGGACTGAAACCAAAACGGCTGAAAGCTTGACCGGTAAACTAAACACTGGTTAACAAGTTCACATTTCATTAAATAAAACATCTGTCTCGACACAGCGTTACTTTTAACAACCAAGGCTTTAGTTCTTTAGCGTAAAGCAAATTATAAAAACCGCTCTGGTGTCCGCTCTACTGCTGCCCATGTTAACTAGCGACGCTAACGTGGCTTCCTTGTTAACAAATGTGTGGTTATGCCTTATTTTGCTTAACATCTGGCGTTTCTCTGAATGGTTAACATTCCTCTCGTAAACCCCGCCCCTGAAGTCGAAAGCAAGCAACAGGGACCAGACTAACTTCTTTGCAAAGAAAAGGAAGAGTTAGTTGCGGCTGGCCATGCTAAGAAAAACCCACTTCAGAAGCTCTACAAATCATTCGTATACAGTGAATAAATCAATAAAGCGCTAAATTTATCTTTTTGACCACATTTCTATCATAAATTTTGGGGAACTTACGCAAAAAAAAATTAACAATGTGCTGAAACATAAAATAAAACAAGAAACTTCTATAATTGTCAAGGACGTCAATGCTTCAAAAACAAAACGGCTAGCTACATAAATGTACAATCTTGTGTTGTTGCCGAAGAGTGGGCGTTTACTCTAACCTTGAACATTCCAACAAGTGTAAAATCCTCTGCAAACACTTTACAGGTCAGTATCTATCCGTTCTTTTAACGGCTGAAAAGAAAAAGATTCACGGAAAGTTCCCGACAACACCATTTAACCGAGCCTAAAAGACAAAAGGCTCAGGCGCTAAAGGGAAGTGTTGTTGAGAAGTCAGTTTTACAACAAAGAAATCTCCAGAATTTGCCTCTACCTTGAACAATTTCGAAAAATACGTTCAGAAAACGGCTAACTACGTAAATTCGCTAATCTCCGTGGTCTGAGGCTCCGCAGCGCCCCTTGTCCGTCGCGCCACATTTATTCTCTTCAATTTCAACAACGTGGCTTTGAGCGGTGTCACGTCGCTTGAAACTGAGAACACGAGGAGAAGAATAAAGCCTAACTTTAGCGCTTTGAAAAGAGACGTCGCCATTTTTCACTCGGACTTGTGAACTGCCAGCGACACACAGGCTCTCCTCGCTGAACGCTCTCCCAGATATGAGCCTCTTTGGGCGGTCAGTTCACGTCCAGGAGCCCCCTTGGCGGAATACGCCCCGGTTCTCGGCTTCAAACGGCGTCACGGACCGATAAACGCCGCGGTGAAGGACACGGATGGAAGTATGTGATAGAAGAAGGCGGTCGTACCTCTCAGCGGTGTTGTCTGGGCATCCTCCGGCGGTCGCTGTTCCGCGGCTCCACGGTAAAATGGCTGCAACAACAGCGGAGTGGTTGACAGAGCCAGACCGAGGGGAGAGCGCAGGAGGCGGGGTTTGTGAAGCCGCCGAGCCGAGGGTGGGGGCGGGGAGCGAGCGGCTGGAAAATCATGTGCGCGTTAAAGGCACTGGGCTATGTGACATCTGTTTACTTTAAATAAGACGAACTGTTCTAAAAATGTCTTTGTAGTAAATATCAATACTGCTTTTTAAAGTCTGCCTAAAACAATGTGTTGGAGCTACACACTTTTACCACTAGATGGAGTGTTGAGTTTACGACTGAAGCATACAAGAGACTTATATTGAAGGTATTTTACTTAATATAATATAATAATACAAATCTAAAGATTCATTGGTTTAAAATTAAGTGTTGTATTGTTTAGTCAGATATTTACCACATAACCTTCATAAAAGTCTAATCCGGTCTTTGTTCATTTAATAAAGTAAACTCATCACAAAAACAAAGATTCAAGGGCAGGCTACTCACACACACATATTCCTCAGTGTTCGTCCGTGTTGTAGATCTACTTTAGCATTACAGTGTCCTTAACCTAAATGAGGGCCTATCTCCTTTATTTGATCAATGCACTCGTGTCAGGACAGCCTGTAATCTTAGACAGACGTCACTCACACATCTATTGGATAACTCGGCTCCAGCTTTAGTGCCGTCCCTTTAGTTAGGGCCTTGCATGTGCGCTGATCCACTGTTAGGCTTTAGAAGCTTCAAATCAAAGCAAACCCAGACTTGTTTAATGCTACTTCTCTGTGTTGACTGTTCGGCTGTGTCCGGGCCTGTATTTGGTGGTTTTAAACCTCTCCTGCTTAAATCTCTTCAGCCCATCACAGTGCTCCAATTCCTCTCAGCTCCAAGGAAAAAGGAAACATTAGTTTGAGCTTTTATTCAGCTTTATTGGACATTTAAAGTACATGTGTAAACCCTGTGAGATAATAGTGTCGCTAAACACCCAGTGGACACTCAAGGTACTGCAGTAAACAAAAGGTCAAAAGTCACTCTGTATTTTCAGCAGATCATTTTACCAACATACATCATTTCACATTTGATATCAAAGATTGTATTGTCTGCTAATAACACGACAAAACAGGAAAACAAGCTCCATGTCTCGGTCAAAACAGGACCAGTGTGAGCCCCAGTGTGAGCCCCAGTGTGAGCCCCAGTGTGAACCCAGTGTGAGCCCCAGTGTGAGCCCCAGTGTGAGCCC
>JALDNG010003511.1:0-26526 GCA_024349245.1 Neodontobutis hainanensis | reverse complement strand
CCACCTCAGATGTTTTAGGAATAAATACCCAATTACATTGAGTTAGTAAAGCTGCACTGCTTAATTGTGTCATTCCTTATATATTGATTAATGGAATATATAGCTACAAAACGCCAATGGTTACGATCATGTAACCGGCCTTGGCTACTTGTAGCATGCTAAGCTAACCGGCGAGCGGTCAAATACTCTGTTTACTCTCTGAGCAAAATAAAAAGAAGACAGCCCTATTGAATAATGTTATACTGACCTTCTTAATCAAAGACGACACTTGTCTGGTGGAGTTAATTGTAGGAAGAGTCCTTGACACGGTCCTGGTAACGCTCAACATTTTGTCAACTCACAGAAGAACTAAACGCTATAAACGATGCCCACTTCAAACTCAAAGTCCTTAAGAAATAAACAGCTAATACAATCCAAAAGGCTGTCAAAATCAACCAAAACCAGACAGTGTAGCCACGGGACAGTTACAGCTGAGGTCTAGGAGTACAGCTTGTCTTTACGCTGCGGGAGTAAAGGAACTGCGCTGCTTCTTCTCGAATTATCCAACACATGTTGCACCATGCACCGCTCAAGGACCCTGCCAAGGCTGTCCAGATAGTGCCTGAATACCATAATTCATTGTGACAAAGATATATATCATTAGTTAGTTACAAATAAACAAAATAAGTACAACATGGTAAATTTATTAAACTGAAATTAGTTGACCAGTCTACAAGAACTGAGTGAATTTACGCTATTCTTTGTCTTTTTGTGATTGTGCGCTATACAAGGGCACGCGCACTCTGTGGGCTTGAGAAGGTCGTGATCAAACGGTGGGTCCACATTGAAACGTAAATAAATAAAAACGTTAAGATAATTAACGAATAAATAAACGCTAATAGCTAAAAAAATAGCCAATATATAAAAATACAAATGTATACAAATACGAAATTGGTAAAATACAAAAATAGGCAGAGGATATAGCGCAACGAAGGAAATAGTTTCACGTGACCAAAAAGGTTGTTCACGGCGGGCTGCAATGCACTGAACGTCCCCAGTCCTCTGCCGGAAATTAAGAAGAAGAAGAAGCAGAAGGAGGATGATTTAGCGCGGCTAAAGTTTAAGCACAAGCTTTAAAATGTCGCGACTGGAAAAACTGGGAGCTATGGTAAAAGAGGGCCACGCTGTCGCTGCTCAGGATATATTTAAACTGTTTGAGCAGAGAATAGCCACATATGAAGAGGAAATCCGCTTGTTAAAAGAGGTGAACAGGAGACAACAAGAAGAACTGGACGCTTTGTTTAAGCCAAAGGTTGTGTTGCACAGAGCATACAGTTGTAGTTATATTGCGGATGAAGAAGAGAAAGCCTATCCCACATTGAAGCAGGAAATCAAAAAGTATCCGGTTAGTAATAATGACGAGACACAAGAACTTGTCGTTAAAGAGGGAGAGTATCTTCGGGAGTTTTTGATAACGCCTCCTGTCTCTGAGAAAAGCGAATGGGAACTCGAAGTACCAAAACCAAGCTTGGATTCAAATGGACTTCTACATTGTAACCCTGGTGGAGGGCTATCTGACAACTGTTCGGACACCGATGACTCCGCAGACTGGGACATTGAACCACCAGCCCATAACTGCATGACTACAAAAGCAGATAGAGATGAATATAATTGGGTCTACACCAAATTGATAAAAAGACCAATAGAGGAATCAAGCAGAAGTCCAATATCCAAGTGTAGAAAAACCTGTGACACCGAGAGTGGCCTGGAAAGCATGAGCAGTAACAACTTGTGAATTTATCTGTGAGCAAGAGACCTATTTTGGTAATGAGACCAAAAGACATTATGGCATCACTTTTGTTAATAATATAGAAGAATTGCTTCCCTAAATGGTATGTTTGGAGGGAGAAAGACCCTTAAGATTTGTAAAGTGTGTAAAGAAATTCCACACACTCAGATGCACATGCTCATGGAAGCCAGAGCAAGTGACACAAGAAGGAGACATTTTAGACAGTTGTGCAAGGAAACTTTTACCTTTTGAAATTTTATTTACCAAGGAAATAGTCTACTCAAATTGTGATTAATGGTGTTTCTGTCTGACTAAACACATCCTTGCATAGTTATTATTTTACACATGGACTTTTTCAAAACCCCACACCTTTTTTATTATTTTACTATTAAAAAAAATTCTGTGACCTTTCAAATATGCAGTTTCTCTTTAGTGTTACAAGGCAGGATCTGAGGAACGGAGCACTGCCTTAAGCAGCATTAATCTCTTAAAGTGTGAACCTCAGTGTGCTTTTTTATTGTATTGAATAACGGTTTTATTTGACATTATATAAAATCTATAGTGGAAGTCACTCCAGCGGATTAATGAGCAGATGAAGCAGACTTTCTTCTAAATCAGGGTCTCAGACTAATTTTATCTCAGGGGCCGCATAGGGAAAAATCTATTTCAAGGGGGTCGGACCGTAAAATCATGGCATAATCATTTTAAAATATCAACTTCATATTGTTTCTTTGTTTTAATTTTCCAAAATAGCACAAGCACATTCTGAAAATGCACACATCACAAATAATCCTCTTGACAGAACACTTGAGCTGAACATTCTGAAGAAACAATTGGTGCAATTTTAAGAACACAATGCCTCAGTGATTGTAACTCCAAATTTGTCTCAGTGTATCTACAAGGTTATACAACTTTAAGTCACAACCAATCTTTGATTGAACAAATACAAACTCTTCCAGGTATAAAATAATATAATATAATATATAAATCTTTGTCATAATCTTAATCCTGAACTAACTCATCATACCATACAAACTGGGTAGAAACTGTTCAGGAGCGTTGAGATACTCCTTCCTTAGGCTTATCGTGAAGGTAAAAACTGTACAATGTATGAACAATTTCAACAAACCAAACTTATGCACTGAAGTGACATTACAGTAAATCACACACTTCACTTTCTTTAAATCTCACCAGAAGGCATTTTTTCAGAAAAAGTCAGGTTTAAGAATGTCTCAAGCAGCATTGTTGTCTCAAGCAGTGTGGCTACCCACTGTTTAGTTTACCCCTGAAACCTGGCATCTTTTAGTTTTCACAAGTGAATCAAAGTCAGGCATCACATCCTGAGTGGCAGCCAATTTCAGGATGTCATGATGTGGGACAGGCTAATTGGCAGAACAACAAGGCATCTCTGGACTATCAGGCCTATACCAGCGGTCCCCAACCTTTTATGCCACGGACCGGTTTAATGTTAGACAATATTTTCACGGACCTTTAATGTGTAGCGGATAAATACATAAAATAAAATGATACAAGCAGCATAATACTTGAATATTTTCTAAATATATTAATAAAAGTGAATAAACGTGTATTTAATGCAGTAGCGAAGCAGTTTTGAAGGCTTCATTGCCTCATTAGAGCCGGCCGCGCATATTATGCAGAGTGGGCTTGGTATAAATCCATGTTTTAAGTAGGACTCCTGGTATTGTCTGTTAAATTAAGCTTGTTTTGTGTTGGAAGTCCTATGCTCTTCTGTTTCCTCACTGGGTCTGTAAGGTATTTATTCTTGTTCTGCATCCCGGTACCAAATGACCCACGGACCGGTACTTGCGCTTTGCAAAATCATCTGGCGGGGCTGCAAGAATGACACCACTGTTCTAAATACTGGATCTTAGTAGAGTTGGGAGTACATATTGTATTGTGACATTATTGCAAAACCGATTTTATAACACTTTATTCTTGGTAGAGATAACACGATTGTACTACTTCTTCAAAGCCAAACTTGCTTTAATCTTATTGTCTGTTAATTTACTTAAGATGTCTTAGCTTGAACATAATGAAACAAGCTTATATAAACACAGTTTCATACATTCAAATCCATTTTTAGGACCTTATTTTTTTTGTTTGTTATTTTTTGTGTCTAAAGTTCTGGATACAGCCATGTGTCGGGCTATTTCATTCTAAAATAGGAGCAAAGTAAGCTCACCATGTTTTGTTATATCCAATAAAATAAAATAGGTGAATTTCTAAATCCCCCTATCCTAATCTATTGATCAAAGTCATTTATCTCGTTATTTCAAAACTTTGTAATTACCATTACCACATCACCATTAGTGAAGCTCCTGGAGGTACAACTTAAACATTCAAACTTTTTAGAATTTCATAGTTTTCTGAAAAAATGTCTTTAAATATGATCTAATCATTTAAGTCAAGGGTATTGACAAACATAATATGTCTAAAAATAATTACACTAATTATGATCTTTCATGTCTTTATTCATCATTCAAAATGGCAGTGGAAAAAGTAAGTGAACCCTTAGAATTAATAACTGGTTGACAGGTTGGCAGCAATAACCTCAACCAGGCGCTTCCTTTAGCTGTGGATCAAACATTCTCACATTATCCTGAAGAATTGTCTGATATACTTGAATTCATCTTCCCCTCAATAATTGAAGCTGGCCAGGCCCTGATGCAGCAAAGCAGGCCCAAATTAAGAGGTTTCCTCCAACATACTTTACAGTTGGGAGGATGTTTTCATGATAATAGGCCATGCCCTTTCTAATTCAGATGTAGCGCTGTGTGTTTTTTCCAAATAGTTCAATCTTAGTTTCATCAGTCCTCAAAACATTTTACCAGTACCGCTGTGGAGTGTCAATGTGTTCTTGAGCAAGCTTCAGGCGTGCAACAATGTTCTTTTTAGTAAGCAGTGGCTTATTTCATGGTGTCCTCCAGTGTTTTACGTATTGTCGACTCATGAACAGAGATGTTAGCAAGTTCCAATGGCTGTCATTTGGGGTTGTTTCTTAATGTCACAATGAGTCTTTGTTGTGCTCTTGATGTCATTTTGACTGGGAGCCCACTTCTTGGTAGAGTAGCAACAGTCAGCGTAGCTGTAGTCCACACCTGGTTTGGTAAACCTGACTCCAATTACCTTTTTTGATATCATTAACTCAAGGGTTCACATACTTTTTCCACACGCACTAAGAGTTTTTTTGGTTGTTCTCAAGAAAGATAATAGAAATCAGATTTTTTTTTAGGGGATTACATTATGTTTACCAATACTCTTGACTTTGATGGATTTATTCAGAAACCCATGAAATTCCAAAAGGTTCTAAAAACATACAAAAAATAAAATAAAACAATTGAATTTACCTTTGGGGATTAATCAAATTAAATAGAATTATGATGATTAAACAAAATTTAAAAAAAACTGAGTAACTAATCAGAAACTTTATAGAAATGTGTGTATTACTTTTAGCTAATCGACAATAGTGGGCATCATGTCAGTGCAGTTTCTTTCCCAAAAATCTGGCTTTATCGGAACGACGAGTGGAGTTCGCTTGTTTCTCACGAGACGGTAAACGGTGCAACTATGATTGTCTCGCGAGATCTTCAGCCTTTGGCGAACGTCGTACGTGGCTTGACAGCTGTAGTGTTTACAGTGGAGTGGGACGGGAGTCTGAAGGAATACAGTAGGGAACAAATAACATTGGTCTTCAGTTAACGCTTTATATGGTCTTGCATACTGATATAAATTGGTTACACGTGTTTTTGTAGCATGACAAAAGGCAGTATGTGCTTTGTTTGACATTTTGCCGTCTCATAACTCGGTAGCAGCGGTGCTGCTGTGGCTGTCAGCTGCGGAGAACAGCTGCCTTTCGGGTTGCTGCCATGGCGGAGCTGGGCTCTTCGCTGGAATTCTCCGGTTCTCTCACGAGCTCCACTCTTCCACCGCCGAGGACCCGCATCTTTAAAATTATAGTTATTGGAGACTCGGGAGTAGGGAAGACATGCCTCACCTACCGTTTCTGCGCGGGCAAGTTCCCCGAGAAGACCGAAGCCACTATCGGGGTGGACTTTAGGGAGAGGCTGGTAGAGATTGACGGCGAAAAAATCAAGGTATGGACCTCTGGAAAGAGGCTAAACACTATAGTGTTTGTTTGTTAAGTTATTTATTTATTTATTTAGTTAGTTATGTAGCTAATCTGTAAACATGGATCAATAATAAGTAAGCACAATATATAAATAGCGCTGTATGTCCTCATAAAATATAGATACTTTTCTCTTTAAGTAAGCAAACAAACACTAACCTACATTTTTCCATGCAATACTTATTACTTACCAACTTGCTAATATCGTAAGACTGTAGATTAAAATAGTTTATGAAGGTTATATTGTCAGCTTCCACAATGGTGAAGACTAATGGGGATTTTGAAATAATTACTTGTATATATTACAGATAAAGGTCACTTTTATTTTGAATATCAAGACATCACCATCAAGACCTATAATAGTCAAATTTTAGGTTCAAATGACCTAATACAAGATTTTAAATTTTTCAGAGAATATGAATGATAATAGAAAAACATTTATTTCACACATAGTTAGTGGCTGGGTGAAGCCATTTATTGTCAGACAATTGTGTTTACTCTTTTTAAATCCTAATGACAACAGAAACTATCCAAATGACCCTAATCAAAAGTTTACATACCACAGTTCTCAATACTGTGTATTGCCACCTTTAACATCAATGACAGCTTGAAGTCGCTTGTGGTAGTTGTAGATGAGGCTCTTTATTTTCTCAGATGTTAAAGCTGCTCATTCTTCTTGACAAAAATCCTTATTCTTGGGCTGTTTTGCATGAACGGCACATTTCTACTCCTGAGATCTCCTCAGAGTGGCTCAATAATATTGAGGTCAGGAGACTGAGATGGCCAGTCCAGAACCTTCCCCTTCACTGCTGTAGCCACAGACAGGTCGACTTGTGCTTTGGATCGTTGCCATGTTGGAACATCCAAGTACGTCCCATGCACAGCTTCCAGGCTGATGAGTGCAAATTTTCCTTTAGTATTTTCTGACAACATGCCGCATTCATCTTACTATAATTTTTGACCAAGTTTCCTGTGCTTTTGTAACTCGCACATCCATAAAACAGAGAATGTGAGCAGTAATCTGTGTTAGCAAAGCGGCTAAACTGTAAACGGAAGTTGCTGTCCTGAGTCTGACCCAGCCTTAAATTATTATTTCATAACACAGTCAGACACGTCACAAACTAAGTGTTCACTTGTTTGAGGCCCTCGTCAGAGATATGTAATAATGTTCTGGATCATGTGCTGACTTCTGTGTCTCTCTGCTGCAGCAATTATCCTTTCATTATTAATGAATAATAGGTGAAAATGCATTAAAGGTAACATTTAAACAAATAAGAGTTGTTTTGATAAAGTGATACTGTTTTAGAGAAACACATGAGACCAGTGTTTATTACTGAGTTTGAGATAAAGACGTTTTAGGACTCAGCTTAAGTTAATAAGAACTAATTATTGAACACAAAATAATTAACCAGGTCTAAATCCATCAGTGGCAGATTTATTGGGGATTTTAACTCACTTTGTTAATATCCACTTGTTTAGATTTTATTTGGATTTTAGATTTTTACTAACTTTAATATCCTCTTATTCAAAGTACCTAGACTTATAAGCAAATTTAGTTGGATATAAACAAATGTAGAATTCCAGTTTTATTCTGGTTTATTTATAAACTTACAAATAGACAAACATTAGATTAGATTAGATTCAATTTATTATCATTACACATGTACAAATACAAGGCAACGAAATGCAGTTTAGGAAAGACCCCGGGCCTCACGATTTCCTCGCCCGCCATCTAGATCTTCAGAAAATGAAATGAGACATTTTACAAACATAGCAAACATAACTACAGTTGCAGTTAAACATAACATACGTAGTCACAACTACAGTAGCCGTTGTAACATCGTAACATATCAGACATCAGACAACAATGGGATAGTAACACAAGTGGTCCCCTACGGGCTTATCCAGTGGCTACAAGGGGAGGGTAAGTTCGAAAAGAGTCAGACAGATGTAAATATTATATTTTAGCCTATATTTTAAATAAATTTAGAAACATTTGACATTTACTTTGGGACTGTTGGAACTGGCTTATGGGGCAGTACTGGATGGTGATGAAAAAAGTTAGTCTGGACTCCTAATTTGTGAAATAATAAAAGGTCACTTTTTTTTTCAGAAAAACTCAACACAGTGTTTGATTTGAAAAATAAAAAAATAAAAATATTTGGCTGTAAATTTGAATTGAAATGAGAATTGCACCATGACATTTTGCAATATTTAACAGAATCAATTTCTTTTTTACACCCCTAAAGGCCTGTTCACACCGGGACGAATTTCGCTCCCGATATTCGCCGACGTTTAACGCCTCGTGACTAAACAAAGGGCGCCAATGTTAGTGTTCACACCGACTCGAAAACGCGTAAAAAAAGCGTCCAGTTTTTCAAAACGCCTTGGGTATGTGTTTTGGTTTGACGCTGCGCAAAAACTATACGACCAATGAAATTAGCGCTTTTGCTCACGTGTCTGGAGCTTCTGAAGTTACAGTAAAACACAACTTGGGGCGCTCAAACACAAAACGGTCTTGTCGAGCACACATACGTAATGGCGAAGAAGATATACGCCAAGTAGCGTCTACACTTCCGGGAAGAAATAAGACAAAGAAGATGCAAGGCAAGATGAATGTAGAGCTGCTGGTCTCGTTGGTGTCGGAACACAAAGAACTTTTTACAAACGCGACATCGATTACAAAAATTACTTGCGCTCTTCTTCTGAGTGAAAAGCGAGTGTCAGAAGCGTAAAGTTGCACAGCGCCACCTTGTTTACAGGGGTATTTCTGTTTTACATTAAGCGCCATCTAATGTTAGGGAATGAATTTGCATGTTCACTCGACTCATCGTCAGCGAAAATCGTTTGGGTGTGAACACAAAAAACGCGTTGAGAAACGCTGTCAAATAACGCGCGCCGATATTCGTCCCGGTGTGTACGGGCCTTAATCCTGAACAATTTTCATGGCAGTTGTGGCTGAAATTTTTGTTGACCTACCTGTCTTTGGTTTTGTTTTAACAGAATCCCTCATTTTGAACACTGCAGATTGGCATTCTCAATTCCTTGGATATCTTTTTATATCCCTTACCTGTTTTATACAGTTCTATTACCTTTTCCCACAGATCATTTGACAATTATTTTACTTTCCCCATGAATTACAAAACAGAAACATCAGTGCAGCACTGGATGAAAGAAGCAAGGGTCTGTCAGGAACCCAGAAACTCACTGACCTTTTAAACACACACACACTGATTACAAGCAAACAGATCACATGTGAGGATGGAATGGTTTCTTTATTGTCATTACACATGTACAAGTACAATGCAACAAAATTGTAGGGTGCTTAATGATGCAACATATTAAATTTATACATAGATAGACACACAAAAGTTGCAGACCACACCAATGCAGCCGTCTTGTTACCTATAGTAGCCATTCAAACCTGTTTGTGTCAACTTGTGCATGTTATCAGGCCAAAACACCAGGGTCATTTGGGTAGTTTATGTTGTCATTATATAAAAAAAATAGTCAGTATAGTTGTTTGACAATTAATGGCTTCACCCAACCACTAACTATAAGGGTAAAAAGGTTTTTGTGTTATCATTCATATTCCCTGAAAAAGGCCAAAAACACACAAATTTGGCCAGGGTATGTAAACTTATGAGCACAACTGCATTCGTTTTGCACAGACAAAAAGCATCCCATAAAGGTATTTTTAGTGGTGACCCTATTTTATCTCTGCTTTGGTGACTCACAACGTATTCACTTGAGAAAATGTAATTTTGTTGGCAGTTTTGTTAAACCAAACTCCAAACATTATTGCTAATTCTGTTTTTGACTATTTACCGACTCTTTCCTCCCAGATCCAACTGTGGGACACTGCAGGCCAGGAGCGTTTCCGAAAGTCCATGGTGCAGCACTACTACCGCAACGCCCACGCCATAGTCTTTGTCTACGACGTCACCAACGCCGCCAGCTTCCGCAGCCTCCTGCCTGGATCGAGGAGTGTAAACAGCATGCTCTGGGCTCAGAAATCCCCGAATCCTTGTCGGGAACAAGTGTGACCTCCAAGACTCCGTCCAGGTGGGCACAGACGTGGCCCAGCAGTTTGCAGATGCACACTCCATGCCTCTTTTCGAGACATCGGCGAAGAACCCGAGCAGCCAGGAAGATGGAAGCTACAGGAACAGTGACCATGTGGAAGCTATTTTTATGACGGTGGCTCACAAGCTGAAATCCCAGAAGCCTTTGGTGCTGAGCCAGCCAGCGACAGAGTCAGGGGGCACTGTGAACCTGAGTAGAGCCCGGGACGAGGAGGCCAAGAGCTGGAGCTGTACGAGCTGCTGAAGAAAACTGTACGGAAGGGAAAAGTGAAGTGTAGAACTATAATAAAAGATGATGATGTTTCACAATCAGATTCATGTGAAAAGGGAAGATCTTTCTGACTGTGCTTCCCTTCATAAATTATTACAGAGTAGTTTTTTTTCTTTTTCTAAAGTTTAGCTAAAGTACTTGAAAAGCAATGAAAACCAACAACAAGCAGGCATAGTTTGAGACAACGTATACACTTATAAAACTTTAAAGAAATGCTTTTGTCATTGCTCTCATTCAATGTAATAGTATTGAGTTACCCCTTTAATTGAACTGTATACAGCACCTGTTCAAGACATGGAACATGTGCGTCTTGCATTTTACTGTAAACACAAAGTCTGAAAGTATTACCCAGTGATGTTATGCCATGACGGTGCCATTAGGATCCAATATCACATCACTTCTTTAACTTTCTTGCACTTAGCAAATGAAGCAACTAGGGCTGCATGATATCAGGAAAAGCAATGCAATATATATATACAATAATATATATATGTTATTGGTTTAAGTAAATCACATTGTAGATTTATAACAAAACCATTATAAGATGGTAAAGCACTAGGAATACTAACAATACAGCTACAATTGTAAAAACATGTATAGTGTAGTCTGGAGATTCAATTTAGGAATGCAAAAAGGTGGGCATTTGGGTGTTTATTTAAAGATAGTGTAGTGCTTTAGCTGTAATCTATGTATGTGCAGAATAGCAAAGTTGTTTCAGAATAAAGTGGTGCAGTGACAAGCTAAAGAATCAAATGAATTCACATACCTCACAATCTGTATGGCATCTTTTAGGCCTGTCATCATTAGCTGGGTTTGAGTTGCATGAAACAAAGCTAAACTGGTTTGATTCAAGAGAGTTTGTGTGTGGTCACAGCTGGTCCTGTGGCCTGTCTGCTCCAGGCCCCAGCGTAGATCATCATGTGCCTGAAGGGAACGGACTCCATACCAAACGGCCTTCTCTCAGGACTCGAAAACCACAGACTGTTTGACAACAGTGGAGGACATTTTGTGGCTTTGCTATGACTTTGTGTTTAATTTGTTTTGTTCAAGGGTCTTTTATTTTTGATAAATAAAAAGCTCCACCCACCACACAAACCCAAACTGCTCTGCCTTAATTTACTTCAGTTCTATAACTAGTGTCCTTGTATTATTATGAAATGTCACGTAGTGGGAAAATGTATAAATATCCACCCACCTTCTTCCACTTATCTGGGACTGGGTCAAAGGCAGCACCCTGTGAAGGAAACAAATTTTGGCCGCCTGTATATGAGATCTTCAATGATCCACAGCTCATGACTGTGAGAGAAGGAACAGAGATGGACCGGTAAATGCACCAATCTGGCTGTCAACCTCCTATTCTCTCCTCTTACTCTTGAACAAGACCCAAAGATACTTGAACTCCTCCACTTTAGGCAGTGGCTCAGCGGTAGAGTGGTCGTCCTATAACCGAAAGGTTGATTTGATTCCCACACTCCAGTTCGAAATGTTGTGTCCTTGGGCAAGACACTTAACCCACCTTGCCTCCAGTGACAGCTCTGGTGTACGAGGTGTGTGAATGTCGCTCTGGTGTAGACACAGCTGTAATGTGTGCGATTGTTCGACCCCTGAGAGCCCAACCATTCTTAACAAGCCTTAATATTTAACATATTGCTGACTATAAATTTTATTCTGAGAATACATGCATTTTATTTTATTTAGGATATTTCTATATGCACTTTTTTCAAACAATATTCCAATTGTGATATTTTTCTTTACATAACCACAATCAATAAATATAACCAACACTAACCAACAGCTTGTTAAGAAACTTAAGAAAAATTAAGAAACTAGATGATGCATGAAGTTATATGAATGACATTTTCATTTAACCATTTACATCACAAGACTGGATTTAGCTCTTGGGCCTAGAAGTTACACTTTCGTGGCATACTTTATTTTTCTGACAGTGATTATCTTGCCCCCCACCCTAGGTGGCCCTAAACATGGTTGTAGCCCATGGGCTCCACCTTCCTAGATCTAATCATGCATAACGCTCATGTTCAGAGGGAACGGCACATCTTTCAGACAATGCTGCACAAGTCAACAAAGCATTGAGTCAAAAACACGACCAATAATTTGGACCTCGGCAATTTGAAAATATTTTTTAATATTAAAATGTAATTGCAACATAATTGTTTAGCCCTATTTTAGATTAGGTGAGAAAAATAAATAAAGAAATACTAGGCTGCAGACTTGTCACATTGGTGCCACCAACTTGAATTTTAAAGAACATGCAAGAAATCTTGGCATCATCTTTGATTCAGATCTCAGTTTTATTGTCACTAACAGTATAACCAGGTCAACGCTTTTCCATTATAAAAACATTTCTAAAACTATAGCTCTTGTATCTCTGTCGGACATTAATGCAAAGCAGCTTCTTTTGTTTAAAATATGAAATTAAGTTATATTCAGTGTGCAGCCACAAAAGGCCTTGGATATGTTTTTACATAAACCGCCTTTAAAGAGTGACTTTACAGTTAAGACAGGCTTTATTAAACATTATTTTATTTATTTATTTTATGTGACACTACATCTACTACATTTTAGTCCTGTTTCTTCATTTGTACAAATATGGCAACATTGTAGGGTAAAAGTCAAGTTAAAGTGCTTATGCTGGTAATTTAAAACATGAGATTTTTTTTTTCCTTTTTCATCAACATCTTCTTCAGGCACTGTATTTGGTTTCACAAAACATTTTCAGTCTTTGGCAGCTGTCAGGTTAATCTACTGTAAGGAGGCAGTTTGGACTGTGCCTCCTCTTCCTCAGTGGACATCCGCTCTGAGGCATGAGCCGGAGAGTTAAACAGTCTATCATCGTCTCCTGCTGCACACAAAATAGAGAAGGATGTCAGTGAAGTCAAGGGAATTTAAGATTTGAGGGAGATCTTGTTACAGACCCTCAATTAACTGCCTAAAAACATAATGCTTCTTTCTCTGAAATTGGCCCGACACTGACTTCTTAGACTCCACCTAGAACCCTTACAATTTATGAGTTCTGTAATTACTGATGATTTTAACCTCCCAGTTATAATAATCAGTTTAAAAAAAGACTGTAAGCCAGGATATAATATTGATAGTAAAATCCTAAAATCAATTCATCCTTATATCAGTAAATCTTCAGTATATATCTTTAATCTTTCCTTGGACAAAATTAGTTGTCCCTGTTGAGTTAAAAGGATCAAAAAACATCCCAGTTCATAAAAGACAACCCAACAATGTTTAACCACGAAAGGCCAATCTCTGTTCTACCAACAATATTAAAAATCCTCAGAAAACTGTTTTATCAGCAAGAATGAAACATCTTAACACACACACACACACACACACGCACACACACGCACGCACGCTGCACACGCACACACACACACACATATATATACCTGAAAGACAAGATCATGGCGAGAATGAATGAAAGGCAACCCCGACGCCAATTACAACGGCTAAGTGAAGTACCATCAGAAAGTCTCCTAGAAGATGTGAATGCAGCATTGAGTGCAATGCCTACCACAACCTTCACTGAAACCAATGAGCTGATATACACCTCAGCAGCAGTGATCCTCGAGATGCTTGGCTATAAGAGCAACCATGGGAACCATGATAAACAATACCCACCATGGAAACAAAGGCTGGAGGCTAAAATCAAGAAGGCACGGGGAGAAGTGAGCCAACTGACAGAGGCCAAGAAAGGTGCAATGAGAAAACAAGTACCCAATAGGTACAACCAGATGCCAATACCTGATGCACTTGAAACTGCCAAACAAAGGCTCCAAGCCTTGGCCAGCCGCCTAAAGAGGTACACAAGAGAGAATGAAGCCAGAAGAATAAACTGGCTGTTCGCAACTCAACCTGCGAAAGTGTACGCTCAGTGGCAGGGTAATAACAGCAGAGCCGACCCACCAAGGCTGGAAACTGAACAATACTGGAAAAGTATATGGGAGAGGGAGGCATCACACAACAGCGATGCACAGTGGCTGGTGGCTCTGAGAGAGGACCACAGCAACCTCCTGAACAGAATCCAGTTACCATCACAGCGGCAGACGTCCCAAGAAAGAGTCTCAGGTATGAAAAACTGGACAGCACCGGGCCCTGACAGGATCCACACCTACTGGCTAAAGAAATTCACTGCACTCCACGAGCGCCTTGCAGCACAAATGAACAAGGTGCTAAGGGATGGGACGCACCCTAAATGGCTTACCAAGGGCGTACAATCCTGATCCTGAAGGATCCCACAAAGGGTACAGTCCCATCCAACTATCGGCCAATAACCTGTCTCCCCACAACATGGAAGCTCATGTCATCATCGCAGCTAAGATAAGTGGGCACATGGATCAATACATGAGCAAAGCACAGAAGGGCATCGGAAAAGAAACCAGAGGAGCCAAACACCAACTCCTGGTTGACAGAACAGTCACCCAAGACTGCAGAACCCGACACACCAACCTGTGCACTGCCTGGATTGATTACAAGAAAGCATATGACTCAATGCCACACACATGGATCACTGAATGCTTGGAGATGTATAACATCAACAGGACTCTAAGACACTTTATTGCAAACTCGATGAGGCTATGGAAAACCACCCTTGAGGCCAATGGCAAGCCACTTGCACAAGTATCCATCAAATGTGGCATATATCAAGGAGATGCTCTGTCCCCACTGCTGTTCTGCATAGGTCTGAACCCCCTCAGCCAAATAATCAACAAGACTGGCTATGGATACCGACTCAGGAATGGGGCTACCATCAGTCACCTCCTCTACATGGATGACATCAAGCTATACGCTAAGAGCGAGCGGGACATTGACTCACTGATCCACACCACCAGGATCTACAGCTCTGACATTGGGATGTCATTCGGGCTTGAGAAGTGTAGTCGAATGGTGACAAAGAGAGGGAAGGTAGTCCAAACAGAAGGGGTCTCACTACCAGAAGGAACAATAGCAGACATTGAGGATGGTTACAAGTACCTTGGAATACCACAGGCAAATGGCAACCTTGAAGAGGTAACAAGGAAAACAGCAACTGCCAAATAGCTCCAACGAGTAAGGCAAGTCTTAAGAAGTCAGCTCAATGGCAAGAACAAGGCACGGGCAATAAACAGCTACGCACTGCCAGTGATCAGATACCCTGCAGGAATAATAAGGTGGCCAAAGGAAGAGATACAGACCACAGACGCGTTAAGACACGAAAGCTCCTCACCATGCATGGAGGGTTCCATCCCAAATCCAGCACCCTGAGACTGTACGCTAGCCGTGAAGGAAGGCTGCCGTGGACTAGTGAGTGTGAGAGCCACTATCCAGGATAAAACATCCAAGATCCACAAGTACATCAAAGATAAGGCCCCAACAGATGACGTGCTTAGTGAATATCTCAGGCAATGGGGAGCAGCGGAAGAGGAGCTGGAGGAGGGACCATCATGGGAGGACAAACCCCTACATGGGATTTACCACTGGAACATAACTGAAGTGGCTGATATCAAGAAATCCTACCAATGGCTAGAACGGGCCGGACTGAAGGACAGCACAGAGGCACTCATCATGGCTGCACAGGAACAAGCCCTGAGCACCAGAGCAATAGAGTCTCAGATCTACCACACCAGACAAGACCCAAGGTGTAGGCTGTGCAAACAGGCCCCTGAGACAATCCAACACTTAACTGCAGGGTGTAAGATGCTGGCAGGGAAAGCATAGATGGAACGCCATAACCAAATGGCTGGCATAGTGTACAGGAACATCTGCACGGAGTACGGACTGGAAACCCCGAGGTCAAAGTGGGAAACACCTCCAAAGGTGGTAGAGAATGACCGAGCCAAGATCCTGTTGGACTTCCAGATTCAGACTGACAGAATGGTAATGGCGAACCAACCAGACATCGTGGTGGTGGACAAACAGCAGAGGAAAGCCGTTGTGGTTGATGTGGCAATACCAAGTGATTGCAACATCAGGAAAAAGGAACATGAGAAATTAGAGAAATACCAAGGGCTCAGAGAAGAGCTAGAAAAGACTTGGAATGTGAAGGCGACAGTGTCATCGAGCACTCGGGGCAGTGACCCCCAAACTGGAAGAGTGGCTACAGCAGATCCCTGGAAGAACACCAGACATCTCGGTCCAGAAAAGTGCAGTACTAGGAACAGCAAAGATACTGCAGAACCCTCAAGCTCCCAGGCCTCTGGTAGAGGACCCGAGCTCGAAGGATGAGACCACCCGCGGAGGGTGAAGGACAAAGTTTTTTATATATGTATACTTATCAGTATGGTTTCAGGAAAAAAATCTTCTTACCGAAATAAACAAAGCTAAAGTTAGAAAGGAAAGCACTGTAGGCATTTTCTTGGGTCCATCTACAGCATTCAATACCGTTTATCACGCATTTCTCTCACATAATGCTATTTTGTAACTGTCCTTGTATTGTCTTGTATTGTATTGTCACACATTTAATTAAATGATTGTAATTTTAGACTTAATTTTAATTATATTTTTATTTAATGTACTTTAAATTATTGTTTTTGTGTAAACAAACTAAACTAAAATGACACTGTCAAAACACCGCCAATCATTAGGTAAGGTACTCCAATATCAAAAACAACACAATGGCACTTACCTCTCCAGGTGCACACCAACTCGGTGTCCCCAGGGTCACACTGTGGAACTAGAGTCTCCTGTTAAAAAAAAAAAAGCACACAGCATTTCTAATTGTATGTGAACAGAAAAATTTTAGCAGCTAATGCATTGGGTTGGGTCTTACTAATCCAGTTCTGGTGTTGTAGCAGCCACAGAAGGGCAGACTGCGGCAACCCATGAAGGCTATGGAGGAGGAGAGGAACAAACTGATGACACAGCTCAGGAGAATGGTACCGTTGGCTCCCTTCACCATGCGATGCAGGACAAACGTCTGTGGAGAAACAAGAACTATTTTTACTACATTGCAGTCATAGTAAGCACAGAATTTAATATTTGGGTGATGTAATTTGCCATTTCATGCTCAAAAGCTGCTGACATTCAACACTGAGAGAACAAATGAACAAAACACTAAGTGTTTGCTATTAAAGCTGAATTTAATTCAAGATTCACCCATTTTTGTCAACAAAACATTGGTTTTGGTTGGTAATTTGCAGATTTGTTTGGCTAGTGTCCTGCTGGCCACAAAATATTGTCTTGTGCAAGCATGAAAACCCTGGGTTAGGGGGTACATTCTCACGCCATTTACTTGCCGTAAAAATTTAGATTAGATTCCATTACATACATTTGTCAGTGCCAACAGAATGTAAACTTTTGTTATTTTTTGATAAAGACCTAGCCTCTTTCATCTTCAATGCGCTTGCTGAAGGAAGGTTTTTACTCAAAATCTCACGATAAATGGCCCCATTCATTCTTTCCTTTACACGGATCATTTGTCTTGGTACCTTTGCAGAAGAACAGCCCCAAAACATGATTTTTCCAGGCCCATGCTTCACAGTAGGTATGGTGTTCTATGGATGCAACCTAGCATTCTTTCTTCTCCAAACACGACAAGTTGAGTGTTTTTAAACAAAATGTTCTATTTTGGTTTCATCTGACCATATGACATTCCCCCAATCCTCTTCTGGATCATCCAAATGCTCTTCAGCAAACTTCAGAAGGGCCCGGACATGTACTGGCTTTAGCAGGGGGACACGTCTGGCACTGCAGGATTTGAGTCCCTGTCAGCATAGTGTGTTACTGATGGTTTGTTCCTTTGGTCCCAGCTCTCTGCAGGTCATTCACTAGGTCCCCCTGTGTGGTTCTGGGATTTTTGATCTCCGTTCTTGTTATCATTTTGACCCCACTAGGTGAGATCTAGCGTGGAGCCCCATATCGAGGGATATTATCAGTGTCTTGTATGTCTTACATTTTCTAATTATTGCTCCCACAGTTAATTTCTTCACACCAAGCTGCTTACCTATTGCAGATTCAAGTCTTCCCTGCCCAGTGCAAGTCTGCAATTTTCTGGTGTCCTTTGACATCTCTTGGGTCTTGGCCATAGTTTGGAGTCTGACTGTCTGAGGTTGTGGACAGTCTTTTAGACTGATAAAGAGTTCAAACAGGTGCCATTAATACAGGTAACAAGTGGAGGACAGAGGAGCCTCTTAAAGAAGAAGTTACAGGTCTGTGAGAGCCAGAAATCTTGATTTTTTTTTGTAGGTGACCAAATACTTTTATAAAAGAATTTACCAATTCATTCATTAAAAATCCTATAATTTGCTGGATTTCCTGGATTCTTTCCTCCATTCTGTCTCTCATAGTTGAAGTGTACCTATGATGAATTACAGTCTCTCGCACAATTGGTGGCTGACTAAATAATTTTTTGCCCCAATGTATTTTATCATTATTTTGGCAGAATTGGTATTTTTAGGTCAGGTTTTTTATGTGATCATTTTAATTATGCAAGTCTTCTATGATGTCAAAATTATGTCGAACATTCTCAAAGAAAAAAAATGTTTTATACAAACCGCATTTCACACCATTTTTATTTGGTAGTGGACCAAATTTTACTCACTTCATGTAAAGCTGTTCTCGTTGTTTTATGCGCGAGTGTTAATTGGTGTCAATCACATGGACACTGCAGCACCAATAGGCTTACGGGCTGTGTCCCCGGTGAGTTTCCTGTGTTCTGCTTCTAAAGCCATGGTTTCTCCTTGTTTAAGATATATTTTTACTCTTCATTGTCCTCAATCATAACGTATAGATTTTACTTTAGCCATGCACTGTTCTGGCCGTTAGCATTTTTTTTTTTAAACATCGTTATAAAAAAATATTCAATAATGTCTGGGTGTTGTGCAATAAGTTTAGCTGCAATGGGCTTTAAAAATACACTACTTGTGCTGTGACTCAGATCAGCTGTTGTACTCTGCGCCATGCCATGCCCCAGCGTTGGCATGTCCCAGATGGGCAGGTCACTGGTTCTCAACTGTGGAAGGCCCACCAGTGGTCCTTTGGCTTCTAACTTTAATTGTACAGATTGAAATTAAAATGTATAATCAGGATTTTTATTTAAAAAATTAAATGCAGGTCACCAGACAGAACCCGTTTTGTTCATAATTCATTTTATTTTGTTCATATAAAAACAAATGCAACTACTTGTGGCAATTAAAGTCCAACCAAACAAGCTTAAAAAAATCACTTCATGTCTAACTAAAACCACCCTAGGCCTGTTTTCAGACAGTTATCTTAAACAATTATGTTTAACTATTGTCTTAGCCCTAGTTTAGTCTTTGTTTTGGTCTTTATATCTGAATATAGAGTTAAGTTGCAGTGTGTGGGGTTGTGTTTTGCTGGAGTGTAATCCTCACCACTTGAGGACTGTGGTGGTGGTGAAAGACCTCCTGGTCCTCCTCTCCGTAGGTGAGCGTCAGACAGGAGTAACTGAAGACAAACACCGAGGCAGCACAGGAGAGTCCTGCTGCAGTCATCATTGCACTCACCTGCAGAGAACAGCATATGTCACCATGGTGTCTGTTCCTGGTTAAAAGGAAAATGGAGACGTTGAAAACCACTTATACAAACATTTCCAAAGTTGGTTATTTTTTATATTTATGATTATTTTTCACTGTGGAAGATGGGATTTCCTTTATTAAAAGGTGGCCTATGTAACACAGAACCTTGAGGTAATTAAAATATGTAGCCTCAATGTCACTTGGATAGAATCTCAGGGTCTTCTGCTGGTGATCTAGAGATGTGCTGTTGGTGAGGTTTATATTGTGTGACTGTGAGTCCTTGTACTCACCACAGCTTCTACGTAACATTATTTTCACTTTGTTCAAAACACTTATTGACATTAGCACAATAACCGATGTCACGGGCAATTTTGCATTGTTAACATATGCATTGTTTATACAGAGGAGTTTACTTGGCCACCAGCTGTACAAATCCTGCCAACATCTTTCTGATAGGTGCTGCTTGTTTGAACACTAAAGAAAGTCCGGATGAGACTCTGCTGACATCCTCCAGTGAAGATATACGAAAGGCTGAAGGAGCTGAGTGAAGGGCCACGTTACTATCTCCTGAAATAGTCAGTGTGTAAAATACACTCTGTCCTTTATGACACCTTACTTATGAGACTGACAGTCCCCAATGTTTGTGTATAGGCAACCACAGCAGAGACATCAGCAACTGGCCTTCGCGTAATCCACAGAACTATGATTATACTTCTTTTACCTGAGTGTCAGAGGAGCTACTCTATCCACCTCTGCTGATTCAAATATTAGTTAGGACCACACTCACCAGAACAGAGTTTTTTTTGTGTGATGCAAATACGGCCAGAACACCTGGTACCGCCATGACCTAAACAAAAGTCAGTGAAGAGCAGAAAGAAAATTTCAGTTAAAGAGGAAAAAGTTAATAAGCTATTTGTAAAAGCTGGGGTTGTGACACTACAATTCAGATTTTTTAATAAAACAAAGAATTGTGAGTGAGTAATGGCCTATGAATAATCGTGATAATTAGCTGCGACAGTAAAAATGTTATATTTAATAAAGTCACTCGAAGTGCTGCTGCTGAAAAAGGCCCTCCATTACCATCCCTCCCACATGGGAGTCCTGGTGGTGCTCAGCGCGGTGTCCTTCCGGAAAACAGCGTCAAGTACTCCACAAACCACACAAAGAGTCGCACAGGCGATCTGCAGTATCCGAGAATCAGCACACCCTTTTGATTAAAGATGAAGTACCTGTATCGGTCCATGTCCAGGCGCTAACCGAGAAAATACTCTCCCTGGGTTAGCCCCTTTGTCCACAGAAGAGAAAACAACTAACAGTAATCGAAACTTCACATTTAGTTTGACGTCGAGGCCGTTGTATGGCAGATCTGTCGTCGTATGTTTATTTGTTGTGTGTTTCAAAAGTAAAAGTTATGGTGGGGCTCATTTAACGCTAGCTGGTATCATTTTTGAGCCGTTAACTTGGTTCTTTTCCGGCAGGTTGCAAAGTGGTTTCAGGGGTTTATCCATTAACCTGAAGCTCAGCAGGTGAAACTAAACGCTGGGCATTAATCCCTCAGTTTGGACTCTCAGGTGTTATCCACTCCGTTCCTTGTGGAAGTCTATACACTCAAATTGTAGCACGCCGCAGAGGCCAACGCCACTAATAATTAGAAGGTATTTACCTTATACAGTGTGGAGGACAGGTGACGGGAACAATATTAAATAATTATAATGGCATAATTTTAGCATTAGCATATTTGGTGAATTTAGCCTTAGCACCAGAAAGGTCAATAGTGAGAGCTTCACTTGACTTCATAAACAAGGACTTCCGATTTCTTCTTCCTCGTGTTCACATTTATTTTTTTAAACTACCCAGTTTTTGTAATAAAATGTTACAGTATTAACAGAAAGACATTGTAATTATCTAGCCTTCCTCATTCAGTGATTACAAAAGTTATATGCGTTTGTGTCAAAGTTTGATAAATCACAGAGATATTGTAACTTAAATGTCCCAATGTGTTGATCAATATTAATGCATTTGTCAGCCTAGTCAATATATCCACTTGCTTCAAACGATTATTTTTGACAGCTACAAACAACATCCATTTATAATAATGACAATAGAAGTGGAACATATCTGTAACAATGAACTTTATTTTGCACACAGTTTAGAAAAGTAGATAATTAAAATTTTCTAATAGTGGCAATTCACCAAATGTCCTCTCTTAAGTTTATTTAAACCACCTTCACGCTTTATGTATGTATTATTTTAGGCATCATAAATAAGCTTGTTATGTTATGTTATATATATATATATATATATATGTATATATATATATATATATACATATAACTTAAAGTTTCACTAAGATATAATTTGTCCAGCTAATGTGGTATAATATGATGTGCTACCACTGCATAGCTTGTGCAGAGCCATTATTTCTACCAATTCACTCAGTATCATCCACATAATAATCTGTCCAAGTCTAAATCTGCAGCGTGTAAAGTGCCATCAAGCTTCAGACTGTAGCACAGGTTGACATCTGTCTCAATAGGTAAATACAGTCCACAGGAAGTCTCTCTTATTGGCTCGTAGAAGCCCTCTGTCCCTGCTGAAACAGCTGTAGTTCCTGTTTGTACCAGTCAGGAGCCTCTGGGCCGTTCTTTCCTGAAGGCTCGTGATCGTAACCGTAGGCGACTGTTAGCTCCTCGTCTTTCTGTACAGGTCTCAGAGTTCGATGCACTTAATAGGGCCAAGCGAGGTGAACATACCTGCACAAGAAAAAATGTAAATAGAATAAAACATTGTGAACAACAAGGGATTGTTATAATAATAATAATAATAATAATAATAATAATAATAATAATCTTTTTTTATATATAGCACTTTTTCACCTACTGTAGTAGGCACTCAAAGCGCTTTACATACATTAAGCTATTTACCAGTGTTACAAAACATCATTGGAGGCAATGTAGGTTAAGTGTCTTGCCCAAGGACACAACGACAGTATGTGGGGAGTATGTTTTGGGATGTTTCGAGCAGGATCGAACTGCCCACCCGGCAGCGCTACTCCACTGAGCTACTGCCACCCTCCTCCATAAAACAAAGTGATGTCAGTTTTAATTATTTTTGTTATTTTTAAATCTCACATACAGTACTGTCATAGCTCACTATTATTGACTACCCACACAGTTTTAAGAATAAAGGGATAATAAAAAATATTATTATTGAAAGTAAGTAGTATATGGTGTATGGTGTTATACCAAAGTTATAGTTGTGGTGGCCAAGGACTTACGCTCAGAGCAGCATTAATTAGAAATGGCTCAATTATATTTTTCTGACTTAAGCAGGCCTTCTAAAGATAATTTCCGGGGACATGTCTTTAATTTGTCTACACATAAAGACAGTATCTTATGTTTTGCTATTAAAGTATAGTGTTCTACAGGGTTATCTGAAAACCACTACTATACTATGCTTGCCTGTACTTTTAGATTTTTATACTATGTGGGTTAGTACTTACGGGTCATATTTACAGTTGGGGGTGAAGCAGTGGTTGGCCTTGTGACCCAGAGAAGCGATGTATCTCTGTCTGGTCAAACGGCTGAGGCACGTCAATCACTGTGTCATCGTCCAATGAGATTGTGTTTCCGTTCAGCGCCCAGTCCCTACTGTCCACCTAAAATAAAAAAAGTATGAGACTGTACGAGAGAAGCTTTTTGAATTCCAAACAAAGCAGAAAACTGACAGGTCTTTAAACACATGGCTTACTTGGTCATAAAGTAAAACATTTACATTTTCTGTATAGTTTTTTTCAGAACTGAGTTCTGCAGTGGCTCTCACAAGTCCCCCTACTAGTTTAAAGAAAGATAACAGTCTTACTAGGGAACTTTCTGATCTAATACCTATTGTTGAATCAGCCCTCTTTATTTGTTTAAACCAGTGGAGGGCCGTGCATTTTACACTCTGGTCTTCAGTGGTGTCCTACCTGAATCAAACTAGCTCTTAACAGGGCTCTAGACTAACCTTTGCACTGATGCGCCTAACTTTTATGGTCATGTTTTCTTGTTAAACGCAGCGCTCGTTGTTATAGTCTATTATTTGGATGTGTAATTTTTATTAAGCTGCTGTGTGTCAACGTAACTTCCCCTTGGGTTTCTGCTGAGAGGTTAGTGGAGTTCAATTGCTGAAACACCACTGAAGCTACTTTCCTTGATCATTCATCTGTAGTTACAACAATAAATAATTTTTTATTCCCACAGAGGCTAATGTTTAAAGTATAGTCTGTCTTCTCAAATTCTAGATAAATTTTAAATTTTCTTCATAGCCAAGAATGTCCTCTCCATAAAATGTTGCTTGTGTATGTTGAAAGCTCTGTTTAGTTCTACGATTTGCTTGCTGACCATCCATTAAAAAAATGTAAATATGCTAACATTATTGTACGCATGCTAGCTGGCCCTGGGTTCTTGGCGGCCTCAACTCTAAATCTGATTGGATAAAAGCTCCAGCATAAACATCAACTGCTGGAAGCAGCACAACCAAGAGAAAAGCTCTGAACAGCAGAGAAGCCTTGCTGGCCCTCACAGCCCACCACTGGTTTAAACTCTTAAAGTCTAACTATGTGTCTGTGCTGCCAGTGCAGTTTGTCATACCTCAGAATGTGTGATGCGGACGCCGTTATAAAAGGCCATGACAGTGTTTGCGTCAGTGTCTGTCTTGGCAAAAAGACCCTCTCCTGCTCCTCTGATCAGAGAGTCAGCAACAAACACCCTATAATAAGAGATGTATAAATATAATCAGAGAAATGAGTAAACTAATGGCTCAGAATGTAAAATATAAATTCTAGTGTACCTTTGGCTCTCATAGGGGTCCGAAGCAGAGTATGGGTGGCAATGCAGCTGGATGTGGACTTGTCGTAAGTGTACACAGCACCTGTATTATGCATATTATCATACTGCATTAAGCACCCATGTGTTTGATTTCTATCGCGTTTCTTAAAAAACATTACTTTAGTCTTACTGTTCTGAGTTACTTCAAAGTGCGGCCTCCCGTTGTTGTTTGACACCAGCTTGGCGAGACAAGCCTCAATGAGTTCTCCATCCACAAATTTTCCGTAGAGAGCTGTGTGACCATCAGGATAGACATAGGCCACAGAATCACCGGTCATTTCTCCATCTTCGTTCACCCGGCCGAATAAACAGCCCCCGTCCTGGGTGCACCACAGTACACACCAATACAGAAAAAAAACAGTGTTACCTTCAGAACATGAATATTTAATCTGTCTGAAAGAACTCGGGTATGACTCACGGGTAGTAGACCCAGCACTCCCCACAGCGGCTGTTGTCTCTGTACTGCCCCTTGAACGTCAGGTGACCCTCTCCGTCGAACTCCCGCGCAGGCCCATTGAGCTCTCCATCGACGTATGTTCCGTACAGAACAGCCCCGTCCTCATAGGTGTACACCCCCTGACCATGTAGAGCGTCATCCACGTAATGGCCTTCCAGAGTGCTGTGGGGGGTGGGCAGAAAGAGTAAGGAAGGAGGAGACTTTCTCACTGTGAGGAGGCATGAATGAGGACACACCAGAGCATACTGCAGGAAGTCAAACTTGAGCTGAATGAGATGCACGGCCAACATCCAACATCATTCACAGGCTTAAGATGTTTTATTTGAGCAAATTAAAGTGTTTGTACTCAAGTAGCTGATTAATATTCCGTTTCATATTTAATTTTTGTGACAATGGTTCTTTTCCAGTGAATGCTAGTGACTTTGAACAGATAATAATCTCAACAAAAAGACCGGAAGAGAGGACTCAGGGGAAACAAGACCAGGGCAGGGCCAACAGTTATAAAATAAAATAAAAACTACAGGTTTAGTCTTAAACCTCAAGGACTCAAGGGGTTTAGTTTTAGGTGAAGGATGCAGAATTAAAGAGAGTTTGCAGAGGTGGAAGAAACTATACTTTATTAAGTGGACATACAACCAATGAGAAAACAGAAAGGGGCAGATTTTCATTGCGTACCTCCCATCAAAAAAGAAGAATTTTCCCTTGCCGTTCTTCTCTCCATGACAGAAATGTCCTTCGAAGCGGTCGCTGGAGGAGTAGGTGACAGTACAGAAGCCATGGGGCAGGTCATCATCATCCAGAGGACCTGAAACACACAGCTCTAGAATAAATAAGATGTGGGACTTGGGACAGCCAAATTTGGCATGTTTGTGGGTACATCGCCACAACAAGAAAAATACATTCAGAGTAAATAGTAAAAACAAAAAAATAAGGAACAAAGTGCGTATAATATATAAATTTATATACATTCCATTATATATATATATTACAGATACAAATACATTTGTGCTCATAAGTTTACATACCCTGGCAGAATATGTAATTTTTTGGGCATTTTTTTCTAGAATATGTATCACACACAAAAAACATTTCTCTCTCATAGTTAGTGGTTGGGTGAAGCCATTTATTGTCAAACAATTGTGTTTACTATTTTTAAAATCATGACAACAGAAACTATCCAAATGATCCTGCTCAAAAGTTTACATACCCCAGTTCATAAAAAATGTGTATTGCCACCTTTAACATCAATGACAGTTTGAAGTCTTTTGTGGCAGTTGTGGAGGAGGCTCTATATTATCTCAGATAGTAAAGCTGCTCATTTTTCTTGAAAAAAAAAATAATACCCCAGTTCTTGTAAATTCTTGGCTTTCTCACATGAATTGCATGTTTGAGATCATTGAGTGACACAAAAGGTCAGGAGACTGACTTTATGACTTCACTTTATG
>JALDNG010003510.1:0-26378 GCA_024349245.1 Neodontobutis hainanensis | reverse complement strand
GTAGTAATGACTGTAGATATGCAGTAGAACAGACTATAGACGTTTATAAAAAGACTGTAGACGTGCAGTAGAACAGACTGTAGATGTGCATTAGAATAGACTGTAGATGTGCAGTAAAACAGACTGTAGACGTGCAGTAGAACAAACTGCAGTACAGCAGAGGTACAGACTGTAAAGTGGCATTATAAGAGACTGTAGACGTACAATAGAACAGACTGTAGACGAGCATTAGAACAGACTGTATACGTCCAGTAGAACAGACTGTAGATGTGCAATAGTACAGACTAAAGACCTGCATTAGAACAGACTGTGAATGAGCATTAGAACAGACTATAGATGTGCATTAAAAGAGACTGTAGATGTCCATTAGAACAGACTGTAGATGTGCATTACAAAAGACTGTAGACATTTATTAATACAGACTATAGTGCAGTAGAACAGACTGTAGACGTACAATAGAACAGACTGTAGAGGTGCAGTTGAACAGACTGTAGATGTGCATTAGAACAGACCGTAAATGTGTAATAGAACAAATTGTAAACTTGCAGTAGTACAGACTGTAGATGAGCATTAGAACCTACTGTATATGAGTATTAGAAAACACTACTAGAAATGCTTTACAACAGAATGTAGAGGTGCAGTAGAACAGACTGTAGACGTGCAGTAGAACAGACTGTTGTTGAGCAGTAGTACAGGCTGTAGACTTGCATAGGAACAGACTGTAAATGTGCATTAGAACAGACTGTAGATGTGCAGTAAAACAGACTGTAGACTTGCAATAGAGCAGAATGAAGACGTGCAGTAGAACAGACTGTAGACATGCAGTAGAACAGACTGTAGAGGTGGAGTAGTAAAGACTTTTATTCGGCATTAGAACAGACTGTAGACAAGCAATAGAACAGATTGTAGATGTGCAGAAGTATAAACTGTAGACCTGCATTAGAAGTGACTGTAGATGCGCAGTAGAAAAGACTGTAAGAAGCAGTAGTAAAGAATGTAGACAATTATTACAACAGACTCTAGATGTGCAGTAGAACAGACTTTAGATGAGCATTAGAACAGACTGTAAACGTCCAGTAGAACAGACTGACAATGTGCAGAAGAATAGACTGTAGGGGTAAACTTGGACTCCTTTATTTTCAAACACAAGGACTCGAGACTTGCCTCGGACTTGAGCACAAAGGACTCTGTTACAAATGCATGTAATTGTCTGTGTGTTCCACCTGCAGGAGGAGTGGGGTGTGTCTGATCTGGGCTCCTGATTGGCTGCTACCCTTTATAAGGAGGATGTTGAGGCCGGCTTCTCGCTCTCTGCTTCGCTCTGTGTTTCGGCTAAGCTCCGCCTCCTGGTTGTGCTGCTGTCGATGCCAGGGGCAGCTTAGACGTTCAGCTCCTCTTTTATGTTTTCAGTTAGTTCTTTTAGGTGATGGGCGAGGTGGTCCTGTTTTAACGGTTTGTTGTTTTACTTTAAGGGTTAGGATTGGTTAGGCAGGGACAGGGGAGTTAAGTCGGTGCACGACGGTCCAATGGCGGGCTGACTTTTGTTGATTCTTATTTTAAATAGACAGTTGGAGCTTTAATTGTGTATGGCTTTTTGGTTTGTCCCAAACCCTCTGTTTAATTAATAAATTGTTGATTTGTGTTGCCTTACACTTTGTGTGGTTTGACTTTATGTTCAGGTCCCTTTTGTTTAGCGGGATCGTAACATATTTGGGGCTCGTTAAAGTAGACTTTCTGTCTTGTGAGTTAATGGAGTAATTCCGGTAGGACTGGCAGGTGTGTATTTTTGTGAGTAGCTTTGTTTGTTGTGTGTTAGCCTTTTGTCTTGTGGCTGGCCTGATTCTGGGTTAAAACATGGAGTATAACCTGGATGAGTTTGTTTCTGCTCCCACTTTGGAGGTTGGAGCAACAAACACAGATTCGCATGCGAATTAGAGCATGATGTTGGTCCTCGGGTCTAAGTCTGTTTTTAATTTAAGAACAGTCTTTCTGATAGAGTAACTACATATTTAAACAAAAACACAGTTGCTGATGTATCTAAAGCCGCTGTTTTGGTTGATGAATATGTCTTAACGCACAAGTCTGTCTTTTGGAACGCCCATTTGGTTTTGGTTTTGAAAAAATGAGCGAGCTAATGGTAATGCTAGAGACATTGAGAAAAAGGCGTGTCTGTCCTCTGAGCATGTGACGAAAATTATGTCTGGTAATGTGGAAACAAAAGCTAATGATGTCACTTGTTTCTATTGTAGACTGAGGGGTCATATAATCGCTCACTTTCAAGTGCTGAAGAACAAGAACGTTAAACCCGTAGTTTTGATCAAGACTGTGAGTCAGGGTAAGGAGTCGCATTTGCCTGCTGAAGCCTGTGATTACACTGACTTTAAGCCTTTTGTAATGGATGGTTTTGTTTCTTTGTCTGGACATAGTCGTAAAATCCCTGTGAAAATATTGAGGACACTCTCAGTCTTTTATCCTTGAAGGGGTTTTACGCTGAGTAACGAAACCGCTATTGGTTCTAAGGTCCCTGTGCGCGGTTTTAACCTTCAAGACATTGTTGTTCCTTTGCATAAAATTGTTCTACAGTCAGACCTATGGTGAGGGACGCTGCCGTTGGGGTGCGGCCTGGTTTGCCAATTAATGTAGTTTCTGTTATAATGGGGAACGATTTGGCAGGAGGTAAAGTGCTGATTACACCAGAGTTGACACCTGTACCTATTGTCAGCCACAGTCCAGATAAACTTGCTAAAACTGTCCTGATGTGTTTACTTCTTGTGCTGTTACATGTGCTGCTTCAGAGCGCTGAAGTGAGTTAATTAATGATGATTTTGACTTAAGTGAAAAATTTCTGAATGGGCTTTCTTTAATGACGGTTCGTTGTGTGAAAACAAAGAAAAAATCACATCAGTTGACTCTATTATTGACACTGAACCTGTCACTATGGCACGGCTGGATTTAATTAAAGAACAAAAGAGAGACAATACTTTGTCAACGCTGTTGAACAAATTGTGAGTGATGAAAATATAAATGTGTCTCGGGGTTACTTTTTGAGTGACCATATTCTCATGCGAAAATGGTTATCAAGGCATTTTTCTGCTGGGATGATTGGCGGAGTGTGACCCAGATTGTTGTTCCGGTGCCGTACCGAAAACAAATCTTATCTCTAGCCCATGACAATCCATTTTCTGGTCATTTGTTTGTTAGAAAGACCTATGACTGAATTTTGAGGCATCTTTTATGGCCAGGCTTAAAGAAAGATGTGGCTAGTTATATCAAATTGTGTCACATGTGTCAGATTGCAAGAAAACCAAATCAAACCATACCTCCGGCTACTCTGTGTCCAATCCCAGTTGTTGGTGAGCCTTTTGAGAGGGTCTTGGTTGATTGTGTGGGTCCTCTTACTCGCTCAAAGTCTGGTAATAAATTTCTGTTGACGGTCATGTGTACTTTTACTCGGTTTCCTGAAGTGTTTCCCCAGCGTAAAATGACCACTCCAGCCATTGTAAAGGCTTTGACAAAGTTCTATTCATTGTTTGGCTTGCCGAAAATAATCCAGAGAGATCACGGTTCTAATTTCAAGTCTCGAGGATTTTCCCAAGCGTTAAAACAGTTGAGCATTAACATTGTTGCTCCAGTGCTTACCATCCCGAGTCTATGTTACGCACTTACTGTTTGGAGTTCGCTAAGGACTGGGATGAGGGGATATGTGTGTTAATGTTTGCTATCAGAGACAGGAATACCGTACAGGAATCTTTAGGCTTTAGTCCGTGTGACTTAGTCTTTGCACACGTGCGTGGGCCATTGAAGCTCTTAAAATATCAGTGGTTAACAGGAGAGACAAAACAAAATCTTTTGGATTTTGTCAGTGTGTTTCGGTCCAGGCTCTGCCGTGCGTGTGAGCTGGCAAAAGAAAATCTTGAGTGTGCACAAAATAAGATGAAAGGGTGGTTTGATAAGCGGGCTGAACATGGAGAGTTCTTGCCTGGTGAAAAGGTTTTGGTTCTGTTACCGATTTCGGTTCTAGTTTACAGGATTGTTACAGTGGTCCTTATTTCAAGTTTCAAGTCTGCTTTATTGTCAATTCTTCTACAGGTACAGTACATACATACGGAGAATTGAAATTGTGTTACACTCAGACCCACACAGATAACATTAACATTAAAGCCTAAAAATTCTAGATCAAAATATAAAATGTAGATACAACTGTACAATTATACACTAAGAAAATGTTAAAAAAGGCATGGAGTAGAGGAGAAACAGATCTCACAATTTAAAGTTCTTTGTTCTTTCTTTAAATATGTTAAAACAATTCAGTGTTAGTTGTTTTTGTATTATATTTGTGAAAAATAAACTAGTAAGCTATGATGCAGGAAGGGGCTTCTTAGAATGAAGCATTTGTAGTTGGTGTAGAACCTAATTTAACCTAATATGCTTGGACTAGAGTAACCAGAGCACCAGTACACAGACTCACGCTCTGGAATGGGCTTGAGTCTTTTCCCCTCCCTCCATATGTGTTCCCTGAACTTAGATGAGCATTGAGCTGGCTCACGATGGCTTACTGACTCTAACAATGCAAAACCAATGTTGGGTTGAAGATTTCCTGGTGGCGTCTCTCACTCTCCTCAAGCTGCAGCTGGATCTTGATGTACTCAGTGTCACCAGCACCAGGTTCTTGTCATAGTTCTTCTCCAGTGCATCCAGTGTGCCCAACATGGCTGTTATCTGAAATAAACATGTAAATGATCAAATGGCCATTGCCAATTTAATTGAATCAAACCCTAATTTAATGCGTGACAGCTGGCCGTATACTTACCTCTACATGCAAAGACTTGAAGACATTGGTGCAGATTTTGATTGAAAGCTGCAGGTCTTGCATGGCCTCCACTTGTTTAATCTCCATCTTGATCCTCTAAGTCTGCTTCATTGTAGGCGTCTGGGAGCTTATCTAGTTCCTCAATTTTACCATCTTCACTATCTTGTCTGCATATGATTTTGGTCTAATACTCTTCAAGCTGAAATGTGTCATAAAATGCTGCAAAATGCTCTCTATACAGGCTTACAAAATATGTGCACACCTTCCCCATTTCAAGCTCCAATCTGTAGGAGATCTCCGCGTTTCCTCGACCACCACCAGGTCTTTGATGGGAAAGGTAGAACTGGGAAGGAATGCATCACAGGTACAACTTCCACTACTTCCAGTCTCATTCCTCCTAGCCCCTCACTCCACATGCATACACACTAAGGGCGCATATGGGCACATGAAAATATGAGCACATTAAATTACAGGTGCTGGTCATATAATTTGAAAATCATCAAAATGTTGATTTATTTCACTAATTCTATTCAAAAGTGAAACTTGTATATTATATTTATTCATTAAACACTTTTCTTTAACCAAGGAAAATCCCAAATTCAGTATCTCAGAAAATTTAAATATTGTGAAAAGGTTCAATATTGAAGAGCCCTGGTGCCACACTCTAATCAGCTAATAAACTCAAAAAAAGTGAACAGGCAATAGGGATAACCACACCTGGAGAGGATTGTGACACAAAACCCATTCAAAAACGTGAGGGAGATTCAGAAAGAGTGGACTGCAGCTGGAGTCAGTGCTTCAAGAACCACTGCGCACAGACGTATTCAAGACATGGGTTTCAGCTTCGCTTTCCTTGTGTCAAGCCACTCTTGAACAACAGACAGCTTCAGAAGCATCTCGCCTGGGACTGCTGCTGAGTGGTCCAAAGTTATGTTCTCTGACGAAAGTAAATTTTGCATTTCCTTTGGAAATCAGGGTCCCAGAGTCTGGAGGAAGAAAGGAGAGACACACAATTCACGTTGCTTGAGGTCCAGTGTAAAGTTTCCACAGTCAATGATGCTTTGGAGCCATGTCATCTGCTGGTGTTGGTCTACTGTGTTTTCTGAGGTACAAGGTCAACGCAGCCGTATTCCAGGAGGTAGAGCACTTCATGCTTCTGGCTGCTGACCAACTTTTGAGATGCAGATTTCTCGGCACCTGCACCAAGTGCCAAAGCAACCAGTACCTGGTTTAAGGACCATGGTATCCCTGTTCTAACTTGGCCAGCAAACTCGCCTCACCTTAACCCCAGAGAGAAGGGTATTGTGAAAAGGATGAGGCAATATACAGAAGAGCTGAAGGCCACTATCAGAGCAACCTAAACAGTGCCACAGACTGATCGACTCCATGCCACGCCGCATTGCTGCAGTAATTCAGGCAAAAAGAGCCCTAACTAAGTATTGAGTGCTATACATGATTATACTTTTCAGTTGGCCAAGATTTCTAAACATCTTTCCTTTGTATTGGTCATAAGTAATATTCAAATTTTCTGACTTTGGGATTTTATTATAATCATCAACATTTAAATTAATACACTTTTGAAATATATCAGTCTGTCTGTAATGAATAATATACAAGTTCCACTTTTTAATGGAATTAGTAAAATAAATCAACTTTTTAAGGATTTTCTAAATTATATGACCAGCACCTGTGGTTATCCCAAAAATAAAGCTTTGAGAAAGAGAAACCACGGAACCAGCGTTTTGTCTCTTTTCTCTCTCTCCCTCTGATCAGAGCCTTAGAGGCATGCTTTATCATCGGTAACCCTTCAGAGTCTAGAACTGACATAGCGGAGCAGGTTACAGACCATATTGTGAAAATAATATCGTTAGTTTAGTAGTCAAGTGGAGCTGGTCAGAAACTGATTAAGTCAAGTGGAGCTGGCTGTATATATATCCACTGGCGAGAGAAAAACGCAGCAGAGCACAGAGCAGTCCCACCAGAGACGGAGGGAAAGGAGTTCTCTTCACACATTAGTTTTGTCCAGTCTTTTCACTAGAACAAATGTTAAGAGGCAAACGAGGTTAGTTTGGCTAAAAGAGTCAACAGGTTTGTTAAAAGGACTACTGATTGTGCGTTGTTGCAATGCACAGCCGTCTATTGACCCTCTTGGATGGAGTAAAAGTCAGTGCTTGATTCAAGCTTTTTTGGCTAAAATAAAATAAAACCCACAGTGTTGAGCCCAGGGCCAGGTTACGGCTTGACCTCCTCGTTCCTAGAAGGAGTTACATGTGCATGGGGTGCCATGGGAAGAAAATGTAATTTTTTTTTTAAGGAGAACCAGGGCTGTACCGGGCCCGTGTAGCCCGGACTGAGAGGCCAGAGGCTGGGGAGAGTAGCAGAGGCGGTGCAGCCTGGTGCTGGAGGTCTTACCTCGGGCCAGGCTCCAGCTCTGAGTCCTTCATTGGCCCAGGGGCACAAACACAATCATTGTTGTGTGCAATAATCTTCAGTCTCGGCTTCTCGACAAGCCCCATAGACAGATGCAAAGCCAGGAAAGCCTTCATTTCAGATACACATACAATGTACCGCTTAAAAACCTGGACTGTGGCTTCAGCTGTTTTGAGGATAAAACCCGATGAGCATAACGGTTAGTCTTTAATTGTAACAAGGTTCCAAAATTGTGTGTGCCAGTGAGTTCATCAAAAGGCTTTATCCACTCCTGATGAACTTCCAGTCCTCATCTTCAGTGATAGGCCCGTAGCTATAATCTCTTCCTCGGCCTCTCCTGGGCCTCCGCCTCTCACCCACATTTCTCTTCTCCCAAACCTGACTCCTCTCCTCTCCGTCCTCCTGTGTTAGAAACTGAAACAGCAGCACGGCCGGAAAAACCCTCAGCTCCACTGGCACCTTCACTCTGGCTGCTATCCTCACTCTCCCTTATTTCATAACAATAACAAGAATAATACAGTTTATTCATATAGCACATTTCAAATGACAAGCATAGACTCAATATAACTAAGACTTACTTGTCAGAAAGTAAAAGTTCTCCCCTGGAGTCAGAGTCTGCAGCAGACGGCACAACGGCTTGGCGCTCATGTTCTCGTCTCACAATTTCTACTCTCACCAACGTAGAGCTCTCACCGACTGCATTCTCCCCACCTGCCACAACGTGTCAAAGGGTTATGTACTAAATCTGAAAATTAAAATGAGCTAAACACAACTTATCTTAATTTTACACCTGACCTATTCAAAATTGAAATTCACACCTGTATCTTCAAATGCTTATTATTGTACCCAACTTTTCCTTTTCTAAAAAGTCTGTTGGATTTACATAAAAAAATATATGAATAAAATATATGCTGTTTTAAATGTTCTCATAACAAATCTTTAGAACACAATAAGAAATAAAACCTAATCATATGAAATTAGTATTAGGTTCTAAATGTTACAGTTTTGTCACAATATACAAACTCACTCTCTTTGAGACATCAGTAGATTTTTCACTCAACATTACAGCTTGGCTTTAAAAAGACGTGTTTTTAACATAACATAGAACTTATATTCAAATAAAATAGTTTTTCAGCACTTCATGCTTCAGGTTTATTTTTTATATTCATACAGTGATGCTTTGCTTTTCACCACTCCATTAGATTTTCCAACAGCGGCTCTTAATCAAAGCTCACTTAATAAACTCATAGTAGTGACTAAAGACACTTGTTTGGGGCTTCATTTAAACGCCTTGTAAAATTAGACTTTAGCTTGCTGCTAACAAGTTACTTTGTGAACCACTGGACGAACAGCTGAATATTTCTCTGATAGGTACTTACCTTCACTTCACCTGACCACTGTCCTGTGGCAACGCCGTGTGAGATGTTTTGCCAAGACCCTTTAAAGGTAGTGAAATAAAACACATAGAATGAGTCTGCCAAATATTTTCAAGTCTCCCTCATGTAATAAAATATGCACATTGTCTTGTTGCAGGAACAAGTCAACTTACAGCCAATGGGAGCACCACAGACTCTCCTGCTCACATTAACAGCATGTCCCAGTGTTGTAGTCGAGTCTCCAGTTTTCGAGTCCAAGTCACTTTCAAGTCCTCAGTGTTTGAGTCCAAGTCCAAGTCCAAGGGTCCAGTGGTTGTGCTGTCGATGTGCATGACTTGCGTGTCTTTTGTGTTCAAGTCCGAGTCTAAGTCCGAGTCAAGTCTCGAGTCCTTGTGTCTGAGAATAAACGAGTCCAAGTTTGAGTCAGAGCCATAAAAGCAAGTCCAAGTCCAGGACTAGAGTACACAAACAGCACAATGCTAACATTATTAAAAGTTATTGTATGAATCTTAAAACTTTTACCTGATGGCAGATTTTCCAGGTCAAACAACAGCAAATATGGAACATGCCTCAAGACCAGTTGTTTTGAACAGCCCTGCCCCACTCCTGTATGCAGGCCATTAAAACAAAGTGGCTCTGGAAAGTAAAGAGTAGCCTATTTTACACAATATGCTTTCACAAAGCATTAGATGAACACGCTATTTAGACGGATTTTTTACATTTAAATTGATCTAAATGAATGATTTATCTTCATGGCAGTGCATAAAGCATTTGCTAACCTTATTATTATCTTTGATAACACTTGTCTGTTCATGCTAAGGTCTGCCAAAACGTGCATCTTCATGACTGCATTATAACTCTAGCCGTCATTTAAGACAGTTTAAAGAAATTTTACCTTTAAAAAAAAGCTCTCCAGGTCCTAGAGACCCAATAAGAAGACAAGAGTCCTAAGCAGCTGAGTCTTTAAAGCACTAAACTGGTATTAATCGATTATTGATGCTTATAGCCTAAGCTAGCTTGACGTACGTGCGTCAGTTCCATGGAAACAGAAGGTCCAGGTGGGGCTATATAAGACGGCTCCAGTTAGAATTTTTCACTTCTCACTTGGCTTGTCCAGTGCGTTGCTGAACTGAGTTTCAGATTGACTTTTCCCAGAAAACCGAACACTGCATACCACAGTATAATCTTCTCTTGGCAAAAATAAACATATTTTAATATTTTGGTATTATCATATGTTTAAGGTTTGCCAGATCCTGAGAAATGGCACATCCTTTTGACCTCCCGGTCATCTTGGATTTCTTTTCTGAAGGTAAGATAACTGTTTAATCAAATAAGACTGCATTAGGATAGTATTTATAATATTTTCTGTCCATATAACGTGTTTGATGTGTATTATGATAACCGTTTGGGTGGGAGTAGCTACCAAAGCTAAAAGGGTCAATTTAAGAAAAATATAGTTTTGTTATAAACTGACATTTACTCGACGATTTAAATATGTAGTAACGCTAAAAGTAGATTCAATCTGTAGTGAGTAATGCACACTTTAATTTTACCAGAGAATATGTCAGTAAATTATTGAGTTTTAGTTTCAAATTTCACAAATGTTGCAGTGAAAATCTTGGATAAAAATGGCGCCGGAGTTAACGTTCTAAATTGGAATCCATTAAAAATGTTCATCTCCATGGAGACAGTAATTGTCCGTGTTTAACTGTCAGTAGATGGCAGGTGCATACCTGTGTATGTGTTGAACACTAACAACAGGAAAGTTAAACCTAAAACTGCAAATGTTGTGTTACTACGGGGCCCCTCTGGTCTCACTATGTAAAAAAAATATATATATGTAACTAAGTCGTGGCCACGAGATACGCTAAGTCGTGGCCACGAGATAAGTAAATATGAATGAATATAAAAGGAGAATGCACAATGGAGCAGCTTTTCTCCGAAAGCATGCACGCTAACTCTGCCACCCATAAGGCTCATACATACAGCCAAATAGAGGTACGTGACCTAAGCCTACAACGCCCTCTGCTGACGTTTTATCGTAGGCTACACAGACATGCTTTTCCAAAATGTCAAACACTTCAATAATTAATAAACCAAACCAGTCTGTACACTACTATAGACTATCTTAAAATCATAATCAGAAATACTTTATTGATCTTTATTGATATCGATAACCTTTGTTATTTAAATGGACCCTGTACTGTAGTGCAATGTAATACTTCACATTCTGTGCAATATTATCTGTTTTAATATTCAGTGTAATATAGTTTGCTGCAGTTCTGCTTCTATTTATTTACTAGTACTGTTCATCACAATCAATTCAATTCTGTTAATACAGTAATGTAAATCTTGTAGGCTGCATATCCATGGTCCTTTATAACTCTTATTTATATTTTATAGCATATATTTATACTTTTTACATGTATATAGGCTACTTGTTTATTTACCAACTTATATTATTATTTATATTTCTTTAAATGTCTTGATGTGCACATCAACTGTGACACAATTGTCCCCTGGGTTATCGATATCAATAAAGATCAATAAAGTATTTCTTATTATGATTTTAAGATAGCCTACAGTAGTGTGCAGACTGGTTTATTAATTATTGAAGTGTTTGACATTTTGCAAAAGTATGTCTGTGTAGCCTACGATAAAACGTCAGCAGAGGGCGTTGTAGGCTTAGGTCACGGTACCTCTATTTGGCTGTATGTATGAGCCTTATGGGTGGCAGAGTTAGCGTGCATGCTTTCGGGAGAAAAGCTGCTCCATTGTGCATTCTCCTTTTATATTCATTCATATTTACTTATCTCGTCACGACTTAGCTTATCTCGTGGCCACGACTTAGTTACATATATTTTTTTTTTTTACATAGTGAGACCAGAGGGGCTCCGTATGTTACAGAGTCGATTTCAATCAATTTATTTTAAAAAGAAATAGATCAACTGTAGCATTGTTGCCTACTGCAGCCTACTGTACAATGAAAGAGAAAACAAATTATAATCCAACAATCAGTCTATTTTGAATTTCACTTTCCACTTCCAAATAAAGTTAGTCACATATAACAGCTGCATTTTAATAAAAGTGTAACAGACAGTTTAAATGGTTGAAGTATAATAAGACAGACATGACAGTTGAAGTATTAAACCTGTGCTAATTAGTTTGTATGTTTCTGGTCTTTGATGTTTTAATAAAACAAAGACTATATTATTTTATTCTCCACTGAAGGTCTGGGTCCTGCCGGTTCTGCGGACAATCCTATTTACATCTTCTCGGACGAGGAAGACGTAGGTGAGTACGAGCCACTCCAACCAGCTGATGAAGAGGAGGAAGATTGGGAGGAAGATTGGGATGATGATTATGATGAAATAGACTCTGGTTACGAGAGCCTTTCTGATAATCAAGAGGATGATGAAGAGGAGCAAGACAATGACCAGCAGTTTCCTCCGGAGGAGTTTTGGGATGGCTGGCGCCAGAGAGACCCTCCTGCTGAAGCTGAAGAACAGGTGAGTCGGCCCCTGGCTCCCGTTCTTCAGCAACCGGCAGAGAGTCCTCCGGCGTTCATCCCTCTCCAGAGCATGCTTGAACATGTTTTCCGTCCTCCAACTCCTCCTCCTTCCTCCTCGGCCCCCAGCAGATCCACCAGACGGTTCTTTGATGAAGAGGACGCTGAGGTGCCTTCCTCCAAGAGGCCACGTTTGGACCAGCCGAAGAAAGCACAGACGGTCCTACTCCATCGACCTCTGCTGGGACGTCTTTCCCCAGTGGCTTCATTCGCTACTTCCACCCCCAACCGGACTCGGACGACTCGGACTCCGACTGACTTCATCTTTGATTTGGCAACAACAACGCCAATATTTTACAACTTAAACTACAGCAGAAATGCTATGTGGGATTTTTATTAACATTGATAACAGAAACAATTACAGTCAACCTACAAAAGAAGTAGAAGACTAAAGCTTGTACAAAAACTAATCTGAGAAACTAAACCTGACCAGTTTTACTTTTCCCAGGATTTCCTCCAAAGTACGCCTTGTACTTGTTTTGACGTTTAAGTGAATATATGCTTTATTCCTCCCACACTGGGAGAACTGGTACTGTATAAGACATAATTATTAGAGAGAGGGTTGTCCACCAACTGGAGGGTCGATGGTGCGAGCCGCCCTTCTCTGTTCTTGATATATTATTCCTAAAATTTAAATAAAGTAACGAATACTACGGCCCAAAAGAGTCGAAAAGAGGACACAGGAAGCAAAACAGTTCATTTCAAAAATAGTTTTTATTCATTTAGTTTTAGACCTAATGTTTTTCTCTCTTTTATGTAAATAAAAAGAGAATCCAAAACCCTCCGTGCCTGAAAAAATAAAACAGGAAAGTAACAAAAGAAAGGGGGACCTGGTGAGCCGGCCAAACAGAACATAAAGGAAGGAGTGACCCGGGCCAACCCTGTACAGGGCCGTAGAAGCCGGTGCCAACTCCTCTACCACCCTACACAACACAACCCCTCATTACTAACCTGAACAAAATAAAGAACGATAACTCAGACAGCCGGTCCCATCAGGCCAAACAAAAACAAGGCTAGGCTAACAAGGACTGCAGAGGCATGGAGCAAGCCGGCTGCGCAGCGTTGTCACCGGAACAGCTGAGGCGAAGCGAGCGACCCAGCGACAGCCTCCCAGGTGACCTATATACTCTGATGTTTGCTAGTTTGCTCAAAGGCTGTTTGACAACGAACAGTCCACACAAAAGTTCTCTTAGGATTTAAAAGGTCAGTACACCGGTCAGATCATACAAAGACCCCTGTAATAACCAACCATGGCTAAGTAACGTCGAAGCTCAGTGCGACTAGTTGGAATAAAAATCGAGACAATACTCTCCACCTTGGCCTGCACCGGGCGCACACAACCACCAACAAACCACTTTACCTAAGTAAGTCACAGTTGCTTGGGCAAATACACACTTTGATAAGTTCACTGTTAAGTTTGCCTCTTGAAGACGACCCAATACCACCTGAAGGTGTTCAATATGCTCCACCCATGAATCGAAACAAACTACCAAGTCGTCCAAGTAAGCCTCACAAAATGACAGACCCGACAGTATAATCCTAATCAACCGCTGAAATGTTGCGGTGCATTTCACATGCCAAACGACATAACATTGTATTGAAAAAATTATCTGGGGTTACAAAGGCTGAGACTTGTTTTGCACGCTCAGTGAGCGGCACCTGCCAGTAACCTTTCAACAGAACAGAACTTGGACACAAACGTAGCCCCACCCACTCGATCCACACAGTCCTCAATGCGAGGCAATGGAAAACAGTCCTGCTTCGTGACATTATTTACTTTCCTGTAGTCCGTGCAAAACGATCTTCACCATTAGATTTTAACGCAAGCAAAACAGGGAGAGCTCCAAGGACTATAACTGAACTCTGCAATACCATGAGCTACCACATACTCAACCTGCCTGTAGTGAATATGGTCTTATTAATAATTAATATCAATGTTAATTATGAAAATTAATAATTAATATTTTGCTTATCAAAATATTAATTTCTTTCGGGGCACCACTCTAGTTTTGAACAGATCCAGAGAAACTGTTTAGCCTAGTCTCATTAATCTAAAGGAAGTAAATTCTTCTGCTGAAAGTTCTCAATTAAACAATGAAACATTAAATGTCTTTATGGGGTTTTATTAAAGATTATAAAGTTAAACAGTGAATAATGACAGGGGAAATGACACAAAGGAATAGTTATGGACACATAAATGGGTAAATCAAAGAACGATAAACTTGCTTTCAGAGGATTTTGTGAAACAAAAGGAATTATTGATTATTGATTCTATTATTAACTGAGGGGATTTTACGGAGCGTTTAGAGGGGTTCGATGACGGTTACTGATGCTAAGGCTACTATGTTTAGACAGTTTAGACGCCAAACTTGTGTAACGTTTTGACTCACCCTGGGGTAGTATTCGGTCTCAGGTCTTAGCGACTAGGACTCCAGAGGGGTTCTGCAGAACCCTGTCGCATCCGGTGACTTTTGTCGCCTCCAGGATGGCCTTCTGTTTCCACTCTCCAGAGGGGCCGCCGTGAGCCGGAGATTCAAAAGCGTCCTCGTTACTGTCACAACTAGCCAAGCCTTTTAGCATCAGCGTCGTACACGAGTAAAATCGAGTCCTTCAAAGTTATTAAGTCCACTGGAGAAGGTTTAGCGGCTGTGTTGCTGGCTTAAACTTGCTCGAGAAAGCTAGATTTTAGTCAAGCTAACTCTTGAGCAGGCAGGAAATCTTCAAAAATAAAAGCGAGGCAACTTCCTTTTGTAGGCAGGCTGGCAGGAAGTAAGCTACTTTGAGCAGCTGTGTGAAGGAAAACTTTAGCGTGGCAAGCTAAACTTGCAGACTTTAAAGTACAAAGAAAATTTACTGCTACACGAGGTCCGGAGCTTGAAAGGGTTTCGAGGGCCTACGGCCCTGAACGGACAAGAAGTCCAGTGCGAAGTAAAGACGAGACGAAGAGTAGAGAGAGAAGAGTGTTTTTGGCTGTGCGCCAGTTTTAACACCTCTGGACGGGGTGTGTCTTACGGAGCGGGCATTGCTTTGGGGGTGGTTTAACTAAAGTTTAAACGCGTTTAAACTAAGTCTTTGAACATTCCTTTTGTTTCACCCTATTTTCCTTGGTTTTCGTAAAACACACAAAAACATTCGTACTTTCAGGATTATGCAAAGAAACATTTGTCAGACTTATTATAAAAACATATATTCATTACATTTTATCAACATAAAACGTAACTCTGTAGAAATGGAATAAGGAATTAGTTGCCTTGTAAAACTCTGCATCCTGAAACAAACAGTATAATTGTTAGTACATTCACAATCTTTCTAAGTAATAAAATAACAAAATGTCCTTTAATGAAATAACACCAAATGTCCTTCTTGAGTGCAGAGTCATTTGTCCAGTTAAACCAAAAGGGGGTAGTGTTTGACCATGCCCGAATGACTATGATCAAAGACATTTTCAACTGTCAATCAGGATTAGAATAAAGTGTTCTCGAGAAAGCTGGATGGACACCTTATCTACAGGATTTACGGCTTTCTGACAGTGGCGTCTATAGCGTCTGGATCTCTCCATGAGTCTTTGACCTGATTGGTCTTTGGTGCTGGTTGGACCTAGGTCCCGGCTTTTATGAAAACAAACAAAATGGTTAATTATAAGTCCTGAAGACTGGTTCAGTCTTATCCAAGCAAGAAACATCTGTGAATAGTTAAAAGGACACGTTGGTGTCCTTTTATCTGAAAGAAAACGGGTTAGCATGTCTTCTTCTCAAGATTTACGCCCACGGCCTGTCTCTGGAGGCCGATGGTGAAACAGTTTTTAATCTTGAAGACCCTTAGTGAAACAGTTTGGAGGTCTGTAAGTGATTAAACAAATGTTATAATCCGTGTGGCGTTCTGCTACAGTCCCCCTTTCGACGAAGCTGGTTCCACAAGTTTCCGTGTCGACATCCTTGCAGACCAGGGAGTAAGCCACACGTTAAACACATAGTTTGGCGTCATAACAGGTGTAATGATGCAAACGTGATTAAAGAAAAGTATCTAAGTGTAAAGGGGCCTTTACTTGGTTTGTATTGTATCCGTTGCTAATGGAGATAGGTTAAGTTTATCACTTCAAGGAAGGACTTATTGGGAACAAAGACATGAGAGAGCTGTCTCAATTTAGTTTGTTTAAAGTTTAGGAGTTGTTTATAATAAAACAAAATACATTAGGAGGATCATCACTTGGAGGGACTTTGCATGCATTTAGGGACAAGGACAAACGTAGTGATTATATAAGGGACATAATGGTTATGCGTGATCCTTCAAAGAATTCTTCTCATTGCTAGGCTGTCCACCGAGGAGCTGATGTCCATGAGCGTGTCATTTATCAGCAAGGCGACCATTTGAGTGTGTGTATGGTCTACAGTTTGGTTTGGTTGGTTTTAGAGTCTCACTGTGAGTGCTTACCACTGACACAGTGTCTTTCGACGCTCCTAACCGTTTGGAGTTGCTGCTGTTACTCGAGACTTGTCTATTACAGTGGAAATGTTAGCGGTATTCGCTTGTGAGCACCCGAGGTTACGCAAGGTACACACAGCGGCGGTTGCAACGAGAATTGATTCATTGACAGAGAAAACCAGAGTAATCAGTTACAGTTATTGAATCACTCACAGTTACCACTGAAAGGTGAAAAGAGTTAGGAAATCAGAGTTAGAGGTTAGTTGTTAGTGGTTACTGCGAGCTAAGGGATCTGTTTGAGACTACTTGGGAGTGTGAACGTCCCCTGTAGATCCCATGGGGGTTTTGTGCAACTTTATCTGGTTGCGGTGTATCCACTTGAGAGTGGGTTCCTTTCTCCCTTTGGTGATCTTTATCTGATACACCACCGGGAATAGTTTGTTGACACTGGTGTACGGTCTCGCAACGCGGGAGGAATTTCCGCGTCAGTCGGTTGGTACCACCTCTTGTTTGTCCAGTGAGTTGACTGAATATGTAGTACCACACTTTGTCTCCCACCTGTAGTTCGTCCCTAGATGACTTTTGGTCATAATAGGCCTTACGTCCTTCTACACTTTTGCCTAGTTTTTCCTGGGCAAAGGCGAAGGTGGTTCTCAGGTGTGCCTGGAGATCAGCCATGTACTGGTGTGTGGTATAGGCCGTTGCGATGTTAGCCTCTCCTGGCTGATACAGTAAGTGTAGGGGAAGCGTCATCTGCCTACCGGTCATGAGCTCAAACGGGGAGACTCCGGTCGCCGTGTGTGGCGTGGCTCTGATAGCCATCAGGACCAAGTGCAGTTTGACGTCCCAGTCTTGGTGATTAGATGCGACATATTTCTTTAGGATGTCGATCACCGTTCGGTTTGCTCTTTCTACTTGGCCTGAGGACTGGGGGTGGTGGCTGACGTGGAATTTTGCTTTCACGCCCATGGTTTGCCACAGTTGTCCCATCACCTCGGCGGTGAAGTGAGTACCACGGTCAGAATCGACCTTACAAGGTAAGCCGAATCTGAAGAACACGTGGTTCATGAGTAGAAAGGCTGTGGTCTGTGCCGTGTCGTTTGGGGCTGGAAGTCCTTCCACCCATTTAGTGAAGGCACAGGTGACCATTAGGATGTATTTGTTGCCCCTTGTTGATTTAGTCAGGGTCCCATCCAATCGATTTGGAGGTCAGACCACGGAAAAGAAATGCCCCTTCTTTGTAAGGGTGCACGATGGAGTGGTCTTGTCAGTTGAGATTGGCAGCATACTAGGCAGCCTTTGATGTATTCTGCCACGTCCATTTGCATGTGTGGCCAGTATGCCACTTGCTGAAGTGCCTGGTGTGTTGCGCGAACACCTCTGTGGCCTGCTACAGGAGCGCCATGTGCGTGCGTTAGCATGACCCCCTTAGGCTCTGAGGCACTACGAACGCAGGTGAAGTGAGGGTGTCAGAGACGAACAAGCAAGCCATGACGCAGGTGGAGTTGAGCGCACCGCCCATAGCTTTTAAGATATGCGTCGGAGGAAAAGTCAGTGTCTACGATGGGGTTAGACATCGGGTCTGAAAGGTAAAGAATAAGTTTGTGGATTGCCGAGTCCGCTGCCTGAAGGGCAACAAGGTCGGAACCAGCGAAAGAAAGAGAGGAAGATGATGGGTCTGCAGGGGTCAGAGCCGAGGCACCGGTGCGGTTGCCTTAGATCGGGTAACCAGACAGACAGAATGGGTGGGTTGGGTGGGAAGGGGTCGATTGTACGAGGTTTCTGGCTGGAATTGCCAGAGCGTACCGTCTAGAGCCCCTTGTTTTGGCATAAGGTCTGCATGATCGTCAGGTCTTTGTCTGAATCAGGATCAATGGAGAGCAGGGAGCCTGTCTGTACGACCATTACCTCAGCATCAGCCAGATCGACCCTGCAGATAGTGTCGGTATCGACCACAAGTGAGGGGTATATGGCGATTGCTCTGGAAGGTTTCGTGTAGACAACTCCGGTCTCCTGTTGTTCAGTCGCGAGTGAGTGTGGCATACGTCCTATGACTGGGATTCTGAGTTCACAGTCATGGAACCTAGTGTCAATCAGCCAACCTAAAGGTGTGGCCTTCGGGACGAGAATGCTATTGGCAGTAGGATTCTGCACTAGCACGTGTGTTGATCGAGAGTCGAGCTCGACCAGGGGTGTTGCCTGAACAGACAAGCCTAACTCAACGAACAGAGGCGACGGTTGGAAGAACGCTTGTGAAGAGTTGACTTGTTGTCCTGGAAACGCTTTCATACGTATGTCCATAATGTTATGCGCGGTATCGTGAGATGGCAGTCGTTACTTACCTGACACACGCCGGGATTGTTTGACCCGATCTCAAGTTTCCTTTGGTCAGTGAAGGTGATTCTTTACGTACTCCAGTCAGTGACCAGAGAACGTTGTTAATGGTGTCGACTTGTGCGTCGAGTCTGACTAGCATGTCAGCCCCAATGTACACTGAATGTGAGAGATTAGGGATGACAGCAAACGTGTGGGTCAGTTCTCTTTTGTTCCATCGTACGATGGCAGAGCATAGACCGATGGCGGTTAACGCATGAGTCGGTGTGGGGTTAGCAGGGAACCTAGTGCGCTTCTTTATGAAGGTCAGGCACGGGTTTATCTGCGTTAGAGTGTTAAACAGTTCCTGGCTGATGGCAGATTTTTCAGCCCATAAGACCATGGCAACATCATCCACTGGAGTCGCTTCCAGTGTGATGCCCTTGACGATCTGGGGTGTCATCGCTAATGGGTCCTTCAGCGTGCATAGGAAGTTGTCACGCAATGTAAAGGGGTTTGGTTCGCACCAAGGTTGCATGGTTGTTGTACCAGCGATGTCGGTGGCTACCCTGTCGATTGGTGATTCCCTATCAATCGCATAGCACTGAGATTCATTCAGTAAGATTGGAAGTGGTTCTCGCACTTGGGCCCAAATCTTCAGCTGCTTGAAATCGATCAGTGGTTCAAGCGATTGAGGATGTCTTTTCCAATCAGAAGTGGGGCGTTGTCAAGGTGGGATACGACACTGGGTGTATCAGTGTCATTGGTCCGATGGTCAGTTGTACTAAGGCTACCTCGTTAATGATCGTCAGATTATCAGAGTAAGGCCTTATTTCTCGGATGCACGGGTGAGACTTCAAGTCCCTGTGGGATCTTCTCGCTATAGCCTGGAGTGATCTGAACAGGTTGCCTGAAATTAGGCTGATGTCAGCGGCTGTGTCGAGAAGTGCTTCGTGCGTCAAGTGGTCTTCTAACAAGACAGAGAGATAAAGCTTTCGAGCTACTCCCTTTTCAGTTAGGTGACCCAGAAATTGGTGAAAGGGTGTTTCACATTCGATAGTCGTGGCGTGGTCATGGCACAGCCCGACGTTTGGGTTCACTTGGACGGCGTTAGACGGACTGAGGTATTTGTGATCTGGATCACTTCCCTCCGTGTTGTCCGTGCTAGGGTCCTGGACAATGTCATTGAGTGGCTCTGGATCGTCAGAGCCTAGGTACAGGTCTGGGAGATGTTCATTCCCTTCAGTAGACTCTGTATTTTCGTTGCGTGTTAAGTCGACTTGGATTGGTTGAGACTGTTTCTGAATCGGGGCCTTAGAGGCCTCCACCGTATACAGTTCAGCCTTGTCCTTGGACTTTTCGCGCATTTGTTTGAGTATGCGTTCTATGGCCCGAGCCTCCTCTGTAGTCAGACTCCTTTCACTAGTGGGGTTTCCCACGCGATCAGTCTGAGTTTCAGGGGCTCGGTCCCTCGCATGATTTCGTCGTTCGACAGGTGAGCTACCTGATGATCGTTGGTCTTGGGACCGACGATAATGGTTCCTCCTGTCATCGCGGTTTTGATAGGACCCCCTTGGTTACGGTTTGGATTGGTTGAAATTTATTTTCGAACCGAGGTTTCCATTGAGGGCCCTGGTCTTTGAACTACGTTCAGGCCAGGTCGGGTGTTGACCTGGCTCTCTTTTGTGTGGTCGAGGTCCCTCTTTCCTGTCTGGAAAGTGGGAGGCTCCTGGGCCACTTGGATTGGAGGTTGGCGCTCCTTCGAGCGCTAGACTCCGATCTCTGACGAGTGTCTGGCTTTTGGCGTTTAGTCTGCCTCAGCATCTGTTTAGTAAATGCCCGCATTGCCAGCTCGCGAAGTTGGCGGCTGGTCTGCGTTTGTGGGCATGCAGAAACGCCCAGATGATGGCTGGTAGTTGGATGGAGGTTTTGCACAAAGAGGGCTTTGAAGTTTTTATCCTCCTCCATGTTTGGTTCATTGAGTGGACCGAAATAAGCTTTGCGTAGCCGATGATAGTATAGCTGTGGGGACTCTGGCCGTGCCTGTTTGATCATTAGGGCGGCAGTCAGACCCGCATTTACCGTAACGTCTGAGAATTCCACCATGAGAGACTGACTAAGGAGATCAAAGTCAGCTTGGACCTCAGGAGGTTGACGTTCGATGAAGCTACTAACATCTCTGCTTGATGTTAGTTTTATCAGAAAGATTTTGTCCGCGGCAGTAACATTGGGTATTCTTTGTAGGTAGAATTCAATGTCGCGAAGATAAGCACTCACGTCATGAGACGCTCCTTGATGGGGCTCAAAGCGAGTGATATGGCGCGCAATTTTGTCAAAGTCTCTGTTAGTGGGACCGTAGTCCAGATGTCTCTGTTTCAAAGCTGGTTGTGGGACAAAGTCCGATTGCCTACCTGTTGGTAGTGCGAAGTAATCCGAATGCCTACCTGTGGAAGCTCGCGGAAAGACGGCCGGGCTCTCGGCTCCGGTTGGTCCTCTTTCCGTTGCGTCCAGGCGCGTAGTGGTCGCAAAATTGGATTAGTTAGTGAAGTGGCTCCCTTCTGGGAGTTTTCCTTTGGCCTAACAGGTTTGTATGCCGGGGTAACCAGCACTTGGTTCGGAGTGCTTTTAAACTCCATATTCTTACCTGGTTGTGTCTGGGCGTCCTCTGTCAGGCGCGCCTGAAGTTGTTCAATAAGCTGGCGGTCTAAGTCACCTTGTTGAGTGAGGGCTTCTACCCGTGCACTCAGGGACTCTCTCCGCCCAGCTTCCTGTGACAGCATATTTGCGGACAGCTGTGCATTTTCGCCTGCTTTGATGAGTTCCTTCATCATAGCATTGTACTCGTTGCGTTGAATGCTGAGTTCGCGTTCTGCTACGTCGCGAGCAGACCTTGTGTCGCTCAGCTCGCTCTTTAGGTCACTGAGGGTTTCCTCAGTTTTATGGAGTTTTGTGTGTAACTCCTCAAATTCCAGGTCCTCCCTTTGGAGAGTTTGGACTGGAGTCTGTAGCTCTTGTGTTTGTTTTTCAGAATTCTCCAGGGCTCCTTGGGTCAGTTGGAGTTCCTGATTCAATGTCTTGATATCGCGTTGGAAGCGGGCGAGGTCCTGTTTCTGGACCTGGATTTTCTCGGCTGCGTGCCAGGAGATCCTTGGCTTGTTTCTGCTGCGCGCATAACAATAGCCATTTGACCTAACAGCTTAGTTAGATCCTTGTCTTTTGGCTTAGAGGTTAGCGCAATGCTAATCAAGGAGCTAAGAACTGAATCTAGCTCGTTGGGAGGTGTGGTCTGAATCTCGTCAACATATTGGGGTAGCACCTGTTCTGTTAAATCATTTAGAGCTGAGTCTAAGTGATCCAGAAGCTTGATGGGACTACCAGAACCTGTAGACTGTGAGTCAGACTTGTTGAGAAATGGGGTTTCTCTGAGAAAGTGAGTTATTTTTAGATTACGTTTTAACTGCAAGGAGAGAGTTACTACTTGTGGAGTGTTACGAAGAAGGCGTAAAACTCAAGCAGACTGTAAAAGGATTTTTGAAAATCTGAATAAAAGTGTAAATAAAAATAAAAAAATTAATGAAGGAATAAAAATTAAAGTTAACATTTTATTTTCTTTAAAATAAAATAAATTCCAATTAAATTAAAATAAAAGGGTATTAAGTCAAATAAGTCAGATTGAAAGTAATAAAAGAAGGAATTGTTGAAGTGGAAGTTAGTATAAAGTCTATTTGTGAGTGAAATGACCTTATGCTAGTATTAAGCAGTGACTATGTAGCAATAGCCTAGTGGTGTGAACGTTAATGAGGGTTGACAGTGCTGGGATGCTGCTTTGCTAATTTGTAAAATTAACAGTGCAGAATCAGTGGGTTTAATCTAACAATTCATGCAGGTAATCAGCTTTTAAATTACAGCTATGACAAAATTGCAGGGTTACGTCTGTTCAGACGTAACAGCAGGGTTGTCGTAGTGTTAGTAAGCTGTTAGCGTTAGCATTCCAATGTGACAAATCCTGGGTAGATAGGAAAGTCACAAAAGCAGTCTTAAATTGTTAATCAAGACAAATTAATCAATCAAATTAAATGCAGGGTTAGCATCAAAGATTTTCCAAAAGCAGATGCAATGTTCATTAAAATGTCACAATTGTTAGTTAACTCCTATTGTGCATTCAAGGTTGTTAAACACAGGCAGTTATTTTCAAAAGCAGTATTGCATTGCAGATTTGTGTATTTAACAAGACAAATGTATTAACAGAAGTGAAACAGCTTGATAGCCGTTCAGCAGTTGTTAATAAAGCAGAGTAATTCACTTTTTATGTTAAGTCAATCAGGCATTTCAGTGTCAATGAAAGCTTAAATTACTCAGGTGTCAAGTTCTTAAACTTGAATTAGTCACTATTGAGGAAAAGGTGTAATTCCGTTGAGTGACCACCAGAGAGACGAGCTCCTCTCAGATTTCTAGAAGTTTCACTTCTCTTCCGCTAGGGAGCAGTAGAAACTTGTGTCTGTGGTTTTACTACTTCTTTCCGCTAGGGGCAATAGAGACTCGTGAGTCAGTGGTTTTACCACTTCTTTCCGCTAGGGCGATAGAGACTCTCGTGAGTCTCCGGCTTCGGAGTGAAGTCTCGGCCCGCCCCTTTGAGGGTGCCGGGGCAAAGTTTGTTTTTAGCTCCAGTCAGAGACTGACTTGGGATGCGTCTACAACTTGTTAAACCCGCGGTTTAAACACAGCAGCGCTTTGTACAAGACCATGTTTTAAACACAAGCACATTTACCACAGCAGGCTCAAACCACGTTTTTAGACAAAACGCACGGCAGCCCACGTGGCTTTTAGGGGGAGGGTTTTCACAGTTAGCTAGGCTGTGAAGACCTCCAGCACGGGTTTTTAATCCGTTCAAAATACACCCAGGCTCATAAGCCTTAGGCAAGACAAGTTTTCTCATAAAATTCCGGTGTAACGCGGCAATTTTTTTTTCCAACTTGTAAGAGACAATTTTAACTTAACTCTGGCGTAGCACAGTAGCTAGCTTTTGTCTCGGGCCCATATGAAGTTACACACTTTGGCTCGTGTGTTTAACATGCATGCAATTTGCAGAGTCTCTAAGCTTTGTAACAGACTCTAAGCAACTTTTAACAAGTACTTGATTAATGCTCTGGCCATAAATGTACGTACAATACTAATTGTAATTCAAAACAATATCAGTCCAGCTGGTACGATTTGAATTAGCAATTTCGACAGCGCTTCACACTTAAACAAAAGCACATCTCTCACACACACACACGCACGCGGTTAAACGCATTGCTAAGCAACAGCACAACAAAGGCACTGACTTTCAATGGACAGCAATTTTGTAAAGACTTTGGATATTGAGTGATTCTAATGTTTAATCAAGAAAATTCTTCCGAGCCTCACGCGGGGCGTCAAAATAATACTGTAGTGAATATGGTCTTATTAATAATTAATATGAATATTAATTATGAAAATTAATAATTAATATTTTGCTTATCAAAATATTAATTTCTTTCGGGGCACCACTCTAGTTTTGAACAGATCCAGAGAAACTGTTTAGCCTAGTCTCATTAATCTAAAGGAAGTAAATTCTTCTCGAAAGTTCTCAATTAAACAATGAAACATTAAATGTCTTTATGGGGTTTTATTAAAGATTATAAAGTTAAACAGTGAATAATGACAGGGGAAATGACACAAAGGAATAGTTATGGACACATAAATGGGTAAATCAAAGAACGATAAACTTGCTTTCAGAGGATTTTGTGAAACAAAAGGAATTATTGATTATTGATTCTATTATTAACTGAGGGGATTTTACGGAGCGTTTAGAGGGGTTCGATGACGGTTTCTGATGCTAAGGCTACTATGTTTAGACAGTTTAGACGCCAAACTTGTGTAACGTTTTGACTCACCCTGGGGTAGTATTCGGTCTCAGGTCTTAGCGACTAGGACTCCAGAGGGTTCTGCAGAACCCTGTCGCATCCGGTGACTTTTGTCGCCTCCAGGATGGCCTTCTGTTTCCACTCTCCAGAGGGGCCGCCGTAGGCCGGGAGATTCAAAAGCGTCCTCGTTACTGTCACAACTAGCCAAGCCTTTAGCATCAGCGTCGTACACGAGTAAAATCGAGTCCTTCAAAGTTATTGCGAAGTCCACTGGAGAAGGTTTAGCGGCTGTGTTGCTGGCTTAAACTTGCTCGAGAAAGCTAGATTTTAGTCAAGCTAACTCTTGAGCAGGCAGGAGATCTTCAAAAATAAAAGCGAGGCAACTTCCTTTTGTTGGCAGGCTGGCAGGAAGTAAGCTACTTTGAGCAGCTGTGTGAAGGAAAACTTTAGCGTGGCAAGCTAAACTTGCAGACTTTAAAGTACAAAGAAAATTTACTCGTTACACGAGGTCCGGAGCTTGAAAGGGTTTCGAGGGCCTACGGCCCTGAACGGACAAGAAGTCCAGTGCGAAGTAAAGACGAGACGAAGAGTAGAGAGAGAAGAGTGTTTTTGGCTGTGCGCCAGTTTTAACACCTCTGGACGGGGTGTGTCTTACGGAGCGGGCATTGCTTTGGGGGGTGGTTTAACTAAAGTTTAAACGTTTAAACTAAGTCTTTGAACATTCCTTTTGTTTCACCCTATTTTCCTTGGTTTTCGTAAAACACACAAAAACATTCGTACTTTCAGGATTATGCAAAGAAACATTTGTCAGACTTATTATAAAAACATATATTCATTACATTTTATCAACATAAAACGTAACTCTGTAGAAATGGAATAAGGAATTTGTTGCCTTGTAAAACTCTGCATCCTGAAACAAACAGTATAATTGTTAGTACATTCACAATCTTTCTAAGTAATAAAATAACAAAATGTCCTTTAATGAAATAACACCAAATGTCCTTCTTGAGTGCAGAGTCATTTGTCAAACAAAATCGTTAATTATAAGTCCTGAAGACTGGTTCAGTCTTATCCAAGCAAGAAACATCTGTGAATAGTTAAAAGGACACGTTGGTGTCCTTTTATCTGAAAGAAAACGGGTTAGCATGTCTTCTTCTCAAGATTTACGCCACGGCCTGTCTCTGGAGGCCGATGGTGAAACAGTTTTTAATCTTGAAGACCCTTAGTGAAACAGTTTGGAGGTCTGTAAGTGATTAAACAAATGTTATAATCCGTGTGGCGTTCTGGAGGCTGATCTGCTACATGCCGCTTAAGACGGAACGTTTATCAGAACTGACTCGATAAGGGTGTTGTTTTATCGGCACAGTGTCACCAACAACAATGTCATGCATTAATATTGTGGTCTTGAAGGTACATCAGAAAACAGTGACTTTGTCTCATTTAACAAATCAATTAAATTCTCACGCTGCAAATCAGGAAGGTGGGCCAAGTACGCAGGCAAATCCTCAATACCTCAGAGTTTAGCAGTTTTCCATGAGTCAGTGCCTCAGACAGAACCCTGCCTCCATCATCAT
>JALDNG010003509.1:0-25000 GCA_024349245.1 Neodontobutis hainanensis | reverse complement strand
TAACCCAACAGGTAAGTGGCTACATGTAGGGCAAAAAATATACATATCTGAATCATATCTGAATCTTTGTTCAAAAACTCTAATTGAGTCTTGCTTATAGATTATAACTGTCCATGATGGGATGTGTAAACAATCCATGTTCGAATTTGGAGTAAAAGAAAGTCCACTAAGCAAGCTAAAAGTACTTCACAGAAAAAAAGTTTAACCCAACTAAAACATGGACAGTGTAATAAATGAGAAGAAATCCAATGTATCATACAAATTATTTATAATAATAATAATAATAAAAGTTGTTGTTGTTATTATTTATTATTATTATTAATACTATTATTATTACTATTATTATTATTATTCATTGTATTATTTTTGTACATTGTTTTTTCATTGTATTATTTTTACATATAAAGGAATAAAAATGACTGAATCAAAATGCTTTCCCAAAAGGTCAGATTTGGACATCATAAACATGCTAGGCCCTCCCTGGTGGGGCTGGCAACAAGGAATTTCCCCACAGGGATAATAAAATAAATAAATAATATATAATATAAATATTTTATATTATTAACAGAGTTGTTTTATTAAGACATTACTTTTTGAAATGTGTAATTTGCACTTTTTATGTAAGAGTTTATCAGTTGACATTGCTGTCCTTCTTAGGTACAATTCTTTTCATGGGCCAGATCAACCAGCCTTGAGCTGCACCGCAAAACTGTTTGTAGCAGCACAGACGGTGTTCACTGTCGAGCACAAACCTGGACACAGCTCCAACACAAATGTTGCTGTAGACTTGTGTATTGTGTCCATATAATATTTGTTTTAAGTACTGCTTTTTATGTTGCCCATTTTCTGTAATGCGTAACAAGCTTTATCAACAGTTTTGAAGACTAAATGTTACACTTTTCTTTTTTTTTTTTTTGTACACTTTTATTTTTCTTATCTTTTTTTTTTAAAAAAGACTATGAATGTCATGTGTATTTTTGAAATCTGGAGTAGGATAAGGATTTTATTTATCATATTTCAGTTTGAAATTTGTTCATCTCATGTCACGTCACTCCAGTCTCTGAGTTTATTCTAAGTTATGGTATGTGCATCAGCTCATTACTCAACTTTTACATGTTTCCCTTATCGGGGAAATTTCTGTTATCGTACTCTATATCAAATAAATACACATTTATAACACCATGGACTCTGGTATGATTGTTCACTATAATAGTATGGCACTAGGCCAAAATTCCTTCATGAACAAGTATCTATTAAACATCCATTAAGGTAATTTGTTTTATTTTTACTGCAATAGTACAGCAGGGTAAAATTTGTAAACATTTCTAAATTTTATATATATTTTTTTAACCATAATGAAACATGATTACATATCAGGTAAAATCAAATTATTTAGATGCTCGTCCCAGAATGTAGTTGTATAGAGTACAATAAATGATAATAATTTAACATTTACATGTAAACTTTTTTTTTTTTTTTTTTATGTCAAAGAGTGAATAAAGAGAAACTTTGGGAAGTATTACAACTCCTTGCATTTCTTAAAATAAAAAATACAGTTCTTTCACAGATTTTAACTGCTCTAGCAATAGCCTTAAGGTCAGTTGTCTGTGAAGGTTCTCAGTTATCCAAGACATCTTAAAGAAAAGGTTAAGGCAAAGACATTTTGACTAGGTTTTCAAGGTGAAGATGTTTTGTCTCTTCAAGAGACTTTGTCAGTTCGGAAGTCAACTGGTAGGAGAGCTGAGCTTTTATCTCTAGAGGGAGGGGATCTGACTTGAAACTGACGGATTGGACCCGGCTGTCCTGGTCCCATAATTGTTAGCTATGAAAGGACAGTGTGAATGGGAGAGTTGTTAGGCTCAGGTGAGTCGTTATTGACACTGTTCCATTCAGGTGTTCTAGAATTAAACTGTTTTGATTTAGGTTTCAAAACATTGTTGTAAATACTGGCCAACAAGAATCTGAGGACACTCTCTCCGTTCAGAGAAGCCTTTTCCATTTGAACAAAAATGGCTTCCTTTACACCTCTCTCAAATCATCTGGCCTATCTGCCCAAAATTCAGACATTGCTGTCCTCAAAGGAATGCCCTATTTCTTTGAGGTGGAGGTGGACTGCAGACTCGGGTCCTCCAGGATTGGCTCTTGTGCTGATACATCCTCTTGTGAAGCTGTTGTTTTGTTTCTTTGACATACAGTGGCAAGAGAAAGTATGTGAACCTTTTGGAATTTTATGGTTTTCTGAATAAATTTGTCTTAAAAAGTGATTTGAACTTCATCTAAGTCAAGGGAATTGACAAACATAATGTGTTCTATTCTGCTCTTTCATGTTTTTATTGAGAACAACCAAAAAAAAAAAAAAGTAAACCCTTGAACTAATGACCTCAAAAAAGGAAATTGGGGTCAAGTTTTAGCACACGAGTCTTGTTAAGACAATACGTTTGGAGATGTGGACTACAGCTACTTGGACTGAAACCCATCAAAGTTTTGGAGTTTGCTCTGCACAAGAAGAACATGCTTATGTGAGCCATGCCTCGCCAAAAAGAGCTTTAAGGAGCTACGATCAAGAATTGTTGCTTTACATAAAGCTGGAAAGGGTTACAAAGTTATTTAGTCTACAGTTAGGCAAACAATCTATGAATGGAGACGCTTTGAGACTGTTGCTACTCTACCAAGAAGTCGGCGCCCAGTCAAAATGACACCAAGAGCACAACAAATGATTATCAGTGAGGTAAAGAAACAACCCTGAATAACAGCAAAAGATTTGAAGGCATCATTGGAACTTTCTAACATCTCTGTTCATGAGTCTACAAGACGTCAAACACTGAACAAGCAGGGTATCCACGGCAGGACACCACAAAGGAAGCCACTACTTACTAAAAAGAATATTGATGCACGTCTGAAGTTTGCGAAAGAGCACATTGACACTCCACAGAGACTGGATACCCTATCATCAAAATGAAAATGTCACATCCCTCTTCGCCTGTATACCCTTCAATGAAGATGCCATTGATAACCGCCTTAGACTGCACAGTGGTGATTTGTGAGGACAGGACATTCCAAGTAGAAGTTTATAGGAAGCCAACACACATGGACCAATATTAGCTGTTTGATTTCCACCACCCTCTGCAGCACAAGCTGGGTGTCATCAGGACCCTTCAGCACAGAGCACAAGAGGTGCCCACAACCTCAGAAGGCAAACATTAGGAAGAACAACAGGAGGTCCCCTTCCTCCAGAGATAAAAACTCAGCTCTTTTACCAGTTGAACTTTGCCTTAATCTTTTCTTAAGGGTGCTTGTGGCAGAGTAGTTAGCACTCCTGCCTCACTGCAAGAAGGTCGTGAGTTCAAAACCCAGCCGACTCAAATATTCTCGGCCGTCTCCGGTCTTTCTGTGAGGAGTCTGCATGTCCTCCACGGGTTACTGTGGGTTCTCTCCGGGTACTCCGGCTTCCTCCCACAGACAAAAAAAAAACTCAGCTCTTTTACCAGTTGAACTTTGCCTTAATCTTTTCTTAAGGGTGCTTGTGGCAGAGTAGTTAGCACTCCTGCCTCACTGCAAGAAGGTCGTGAGTTCAAAACCCAGCCGACTCAAATATTCTCGGCCGTCTCCGGTCTTTCTGTGAGGAGTCTGCATGTCCTCCACGGGTTACTGTGGGTTCTCTCCGGGTACTCCGGCTTCCTCCCACCGTCAAAGACATGCATGTATAGGTTAATTGGCAACTCTAAAGTGTCCCTAGTGAATGAATGTGAGAGTGAGTTGTTGTCACTGTCTGTCTCTATATGTTAGCCCTGCGACTAACTGGCCACTGTCCAGGGTGTACCCTGCCTCACGCCCAAAGCTGCTGGGATAGGCTCCAGTCACCGCGACCCATAACGAGACAAAGTGTCACGTAACAATAACTTAGCCCTAGAGACGAAAGCCGTCTTTTTACCAGGCAGTAAACAGGTTTTTTAGACTTATATTTCTGCTTTTGGAGCCTGCCCTCTGGTGGACGGGGCTATATCGTTGCATGGTGGCGCATACGTGAGGCCCATTTGTGAGATAGTGGCTTGGCAGCAATGTACTGAACGTGCTCTGTCTGCCGGAAATCAAGAAGAATTACGACATCTCCATTTTTCCATTCGCCGTCCTACAATCATTACGGTAATCCTGACAGCGGCTGTGATGTCAGCTGATCCTCCAACACTGGCGACTGAGAAGGAAAACCAGCTCCAGGAAAACACTGCTGCCTAGTTTTAACCATGGCTGCGGAGATCCACTCGAGGCCCCAGACCGCCAGACCGGTGCTTTTGAACAAAATTGAAGGACACACAGACGCTGTCAATGCTGCCGTTTTGATACCGAAAGAAGATGGGGTTATCACGGTCAGCGAGGACAGGTGAGCGGCGGCTAATGGTAGCGTCACGAAAGTAGCCAGTGGGATCCGTCTATTTACTGGTCAATAATCACAGTCTGGATAAACAAATTGCAAAACGAGAAATTAAATATATATATATTTTGCTATTCACAAGCCTAAAACTTGTTTAGAACAATCCGTATAGGACAACATATGGAGTATGGCGTGTGGCATTTGGGTTCAACTAATACTAGGAATCATTGATAACTCCGAGAAATAATCTGAACAAATGGTCTGTAACAAAGCTAATTCAGTAACATGGTTTAACAGCTGTATTTGTCTCATAATGGCTTGTTGACTTAAATAATTAGCTAACTACCTCCTTCCAGCTAAAGTGAATCGTAAACATCTCTAAATTAAAAAAGACCTGCTGCCTTCAAGTGATCTTTTAATCTTATAAATAACTGTAGTTGTTTAAATTTTCTCCATTAACATAATTTATTGCAATTATAGAGTTTTACTGCATATGAAATTTAATTTGCAATGTTTTACATAAGCAATTCACAAAATAGGCTTTGAGAAAAAGGCTTTTGTTTCTGATCCTGAATATCACGTGCTGGCAGCTTAGTCACCAGAAAAAGGAGTGATTAAAACCATGAATCTCTTTTGATTAAAACAATTAAGTGCGTTATTTCTGAATGGATTTTTCCACTTTTTTTACTGAACTTGACATGTTTTAGTCATTACTAAAGTCCACCCACATAAGTAGTTCCCCAAAATAGAGTAATGTTAGAATGTTTAATGTTTAATCCTACTACCTGTACCTTACCAAACTTTACATATATATTATTTTAGAATTTTCTAGTTATAGTTTATCAACAGAAGGCTTTTGATGTAATGCACCGTGATATAATTTTAAAATTTAATTAAAGTTATAATATTTTACGTCAGTAAGTCAGAAAGTTTTCTCCTTTTTTAAAAACAAATAAGACAAAGGAAATGACTTGCTTAAATGTATTGCCGGTGTATTTTAATAAGTCAAAAAGAGAAGTTGGATTCACTCTTGAAACTTTAAGTGTCAAACAGGGCTCAGCTGACTTTGAATATAATGTCAAAATGATAATTTTACAAGCTAACATGTTGACATTAACATAGGCCTACTTCTCATTCAGATTTACACTTGATCACAGTCTATATTAAAAGCCAAAGAGTAGCAGTAATCCAGTCTAAAATAAATGATGTGCATTTGGACATTTTTTAAGCAATGTGTTTTTATTTTTTTATTTTTTTTTTTTTCTTGGACGCACTGGTCTTGAGGTGAACACAGCCTTTAATGTTTCCAGGCCATTGCTCTTTGGTTTAATTGTCAATATGTACTTCAATTGTTTAAATGCAAGATTAGACAAGGTAAGATTATTTTAATCCTGACATTTTGTCATTTCCATTTCTCTGCAGGACAATCCGAGTCTGGCTAAAAAGAGATAGTGGTCAGTACTGGCCGAGCATCTTCCATACGGTCTCCTGTGAGTAAAATTAAATTAAGAGTCTACCAGTACATAATATTTTGACTTAAAATACACTTTGTAGACCATGACACACTGCATTATGATGCTAATGCGTAGTGTAATCCCTTTAGCACCCTGCTCTTGCATGTCGTACCACCATGACAGCAGACGCATCTTCATCGGCCAAGACAATGGAGCTGTTGTGGTAAGTGAACTGACTCAAAAAACAAAAAACAAAAAGCCTCATATTCTCCTTTTTGTAATCAAATCAAATGAATAAAATAGTTGATTATGTATGGTCTCGAAAATAACTCTTTTATAATTTATAATTTTTTTATTCCATTTTAGGAGTTTCTCATATCGGAGGATTTTAACAAGATGAACCATGTAAAGACATATCCAGGTAACATAAGGACAGCTACACAGTTTGTCTGGTGTTGCAGCTGTGCCCTCGGGTCCAACACAGTCACAAAGTGTTTGCTATTGAATGTGTGACCTTTTTTGGAGAACAATGTGATATTGTTCTGCTTGTCACTAATTCCTCCATTATTTTTTTTTATTTTTAGAGACCTTGCTTCAATGTGTTTCCTTTTTAAGATATTTTGTGGAATAGTATGATGTACTTTATTAATATCTTTGCACCACAACTTTCAAAGTAATTTTACTATTTAAGCAAGAAACACTTGTATAATATATTCACTTCAAGTCAAGAGTCAAGCCCTGGTCATAAAGTGTTCTTGATGAACAGTAGGTGTTGTGGACGCTAACACAGCTCTTTCTAGTCACTTCAGTGAAAATGAAGCTTTGAGACAAGAGCCAGCCTGTTGGTTTGAAGGAAAACGGCATGCGTCACCACAAGAATGCTCTGGCTGCCTTTTACCACCACAAAGCCAAAGATGACTTCACATTGATATTAGCATTTAGAAGGCAGACTCAGAACCACAGACATTAAATATTAGACTCTAAAAGCAGGTCTAATTTCATCTCTGTAGTTTTGTTAGAAATTGAACTAACACAGGACTAGAGATTATTAAGAAGAAGCTGTAATTATTGATTGTTCATTTTTATGGAAGCAAGACTAGAAGAAGAAGTCTGGGTGTAGTTTGAGCCTGAAGCATTAAACGTTTGTGGAAGTAGAAACGATGGAGTGTTGTTACATGTGGTATGCACTCTGCTGTGGCAATAATCACCACATGAACTGGAGCTAATGTATGTGGAAAATTAGCATATGTCAATTAAAATCACTGGACACATTTAGGACTGCTTTAGTTACACTTTGATTTTACAATTTTATACAATTGTAAGAAACTTTCTTTGTTATTTAAAGTGACATGGTTTGTTAGTTTTCTGGTTTATCTTCAGGGGTGCACATACTTTATTTTGTCAGTTCTTCAGATAAATGGTGATTCTACTCATCTCATATGTCTTGTATCATTAAGGCCACACCTAAGCCTCTTTCTATAAAAATAAAAATTGCTCTACTGTGAAATTATTGGGTCTAATGAACAGAAGTGATTACATTATTTTGCTCAGGGAGGCAGAGTTTGTTGTGGAGACCTTATCCAGTTTACTTTGGCTTTGGCTTCAAATGAGATGGAGGGGACAATTATTGCTACACATTTCAGATTTTTTTTTTATAATTATTATTTTTTTGCTTCACACGTTTCCTGAATTTTAGTTGTGAGCACCCCTATTTCTATTATTTCATTTATATTCATTCATTCCTGTTGATGGCTATTTAAAAGACATCAGATTCACTTGCTTTTATGCTTTTCTTTACTGTATCTGTAAACCTTGTCATCTCTGAGTAGCTTCAGAGACAATCACAATACAGGCTTTCAGGATTGATGAGAGTATAAGATGCTTGAAGGGATTTGGCAACTTAGTCTGGATTAATGTAACACTGAGCGGTAAAAACGTAAACTAGTCTTACACACTAGATTTGTTTTACTGACCTTGTTATTATTTTCTCTTTTAAACCTGTGTGTTTTGCAGCCCACCAGAACCGAGTCTCAGATATGGTGTTTTCCCTCGAGCGAGTGGGTGGTGAGCACTGGCCACGACAAGAGCGTGAGCTGGATGTGCACCCACAGCGGGAGCATGCTGGGAAGACACTACTTCAATGCCTCGGCCTCCTGCCTACAGTATCCTTTTAACTCTGACTGTGTGTATGCACAGTGTGTGTGGACATATCTCCCCCCACACACACACCACGTTTTCACACCCTGATGACACACTCAGATATGATCACGAGACGCAGCATGCTTTCATTGGAGATTTCTCTGGACAGATCACTCTGCTAAAGCTGGAAAAGCAGACCTATTCTACCATCACAACACTAAAGGGCCACGAAGGTAAGGTTTTGGATAAATGAAAGTGTTTTGACATCTCTTAAGTTTTGTTTCTATAAAAAGTGAACTGAAAATGTTCCTTGTGTTTCACTGCTGATACCTCTGGGAGTTTTATGTTTGTTGTTGGACATTGCAACAAAAAAAGTCACTCAATCACTTTAGCAACAAACACGCCTCTGTCAACATTATGCTTTTTATCAAACATGAGCTTATCATCTTGTTGATTACAGGGCACTAGATGACTCCCTGACCAAATAGCAGTCCTTATCACTTTTACAAGCTTTACAAACCTTAAAAAAAATCATCTGTAGACTTAGATAAAAAAGATAAATAATAAGCACCTTCTTTAAAAATAGTAATGGTATTACATAGAATATTACATAATATAGTAATGGTATAAAAATAGTAATTTTATTTTTTTTATTTTTGAAACATCAATAATGTTCTGTGGTTGCTAGTAAAATGTGTGCGATAATGTGGTCTAATGGAAAAAGTAGTAAAAAATAATAGATTAAATAATCTGATTCATACAGGAAAATGCTTCTTGTAGTTCTCCTGACAGACACTGTGTGGTGCCAAAGGGTCACACCAAAGCCTAACCTCACTTCGGGTTTTCCATCACATTGTAACACAAGTAACAAGTGCTTATTTGTGCATTCCCTCTTTCCTCTGTCCCCTCCAGGCAGCATAGCAACTCTGTGGTGGGATCCTGTCCAGAGGCTGTTGTTCTCAGGGGCCTCTGATCACAGTGTCATCATGTGGGACATCGGGGGACGCAAAGGACGGACGCTATTATTGCAGGGACACCAGTAAGAGCTTGACTATAACTTGTGCACCTTTTTAAATAAAAAACTAATGCTAGATGAAAACAACAAAGCTTTCTGCTTACTGTCTAGCTCTGTTTGTGGCCATTATCTCCACTCTCTGTTGTCAAAGTCAGGCCTCAGGGGTGTAAGTAACAGCTGTCCCCAAGTGCTAGCTTCTTCTTTTTCTCTCTTCTTCTCAGTCTTCATACATATTTCACCACCCATTTTAGCATTTACAGGCGTGATCAACAAACCCATGCACACTGATGCGTGTCAGGCCAAGCCTTAGATCCTGTTGTGGTCTTTTTTTAAAGCTGGATTTATAGAGGCTTCTCTCAGAGACCCATAAAATGTGTGCTGTATGGCAGTAGACAGGCTTTAAATCCTGTTTGGCCCAGTTATATTGTGTCGCATAGATCCTTGTTTCGTTCGAATTTTACTTTTGGCACAATCGTTTCATTTGCCAATGTACTTCTCAATTTAGTGTCAATGTTTTTTCTTGTAAATCTGTGAAAAGGATTGATAACATTGCCTAACTGAGGTTTAAATTAGGATCTTGTTTTCGATTAATTGGGCTCTCTTTTCTCTCTGATGATTGCTGTCTGCAGTGAGCGTGTCCAAGCTTTACGTTACCTTCAGTTGACGAGGCAGTTGGTGTCGTGCTCAGCTGATGGTGGCATTGCCGTGTGGAACATGGACACGCAGCGAGAAGAGGTTTGTGTAGCAGTAATGGTCACACACCAGCTGGTAAAACATAGGTTTGGCCAGATACCAATAACAGCCAAACCAGAACCTTGTTTTTTAATACTGCAATTTACCTTTTTTTTCCCCTAACTTTGTTTCTGAAATGTTATTTTCATTTTGCCCTTTTTCATCTTCTGTGTTGTGTTTGCAGGCGCCTCAGTGGTTAGACAGTGATTCGTGTCAGAAATGTGAGCAGCCGTTCTTCTGGAACATTAAACAGATGTGGGACACTAAAACCCTTGGACTCAGACAGGTAAAAAGTCTGACCACCGGTCTTTAATAAACACGTGCCATATATTGAATGTTCTGCTAACATGTGGGCGTACTTCCTCTGTGCAGCACCACTGCAGGAAGTGCGGCAAAGCTGTTTGTGGAAAGTGTAGTTTAAAACGCTCCACATACCCAATCATGGGCTTTGAGTTCCCGGTGCGAGTTTGTGACATCTGCTTTGACACCATCAAAGAAGAAGAGTGAGTAAAAGAAGACAAAATGCATGTTTTCTGTAATTCTTTGTGAAAAAGGTTAAAGTTCTTATCAGTGGATGCTCAGTAGTAAAGCTTCATATTTCACATCTTTACTGATAAAACAAATCTTGTGTGTGTGTGTGTGTGTGTGTGTGTGTGTGTGTTGCAGTCGAACGCCTCTGGCCACTTTCCACGAGGGCAAACACAACATTGCCCACATGGACATGGACCCGTCCAGAGGCCTGATGGTGACTTGTGGAAGCGATCGCATTGTAAAGGTCTACAACAGCTCTTTGATATCAGCATATTTGTGAATGTGATTAGACGGAAAGAGCATCAAACAAATAATTTACTTAATCTAGAGTCGCATTGCCTTTTTTTTTATTATAATAATAATTCTTTTCTCCTAATGAAGAATTGTTGGCTTTTACCAAGTGATTACACAACATCAAGACATACACAATACATTAGTTTTTCCATATTTATTTTGGGACTGTTAAGGTTGTTAGTGGATTTTACTCGGATACATTTTTTTTCTTTTTCTTTTTTTACTCGGATGCATTTTTTTGCAACAAAGCAAACCCTTCCTCAAAAATGAAAAGATCTAATTTCATTCATACATTCACCTTTACACTGTACAGAGAGCCATAGGGATTGAAGGATTGCCAAATATAAAATAATTAGTTTTTCATAAAGAAATCTTGCCTATTATACCTTTTTTTTAAAGATATTTATTCTATCATTGCTGAAGTCCCACTCTTAATAAAAGTTCATAAACCATTCAATCAACATCATAGTTTCTCCTGTGCTATGGGAGAATCTAGTTTAGGACTTTTTAATGACAACTTTGTTTGTCTCTGTTCCTGTCAAACTCTAACTTGCTGCTTGTCTCCACAGATCTGGGACATGACGCAGGTGGTTGGCTGTAGCTTAGCAACAGGCTTCTCTTCACGCTGATTGGCCCTGCCCACTACATGGTCCCTTTGATTGCCCTGCCCACTTTTTCCAATGTCATGGAAACCCCTTTGTACAGTCCACCTCCCCATCACGCCTGAGCTCTGCAGCTGTGACCAGGCCTGCTAAAGGCGAATTCCTCTCATAACAGCCACTAATGTCAGTCTTACAAGACTGCGCTGACTTTTTGCCATGACCCGAAGCACAACGGTGTGTGTGTTTGTGTGTGCGTGTGTGTGTGTGCATGTATGTATTGTAATTCATTTCTCCTATGGGAGGGATGCTGTTGATATTTGTGTATTACTTTATTTCCTAAGCTTCTTTTGACAACGGTCATTTTAAAATATCCTTGCACTGTAAACTTGGGTTTCACTGACCTGCCCTTTGTGTGCAAACATTAGCTTACTGTTGCTACTTAGGGCCACTAACTGCATATAATCAAGACTTTTAGTGAATCCCAGCATCTTTATAGAGCCCAGCAGTAGTTATTTGCTTGTAAGGACCTTTCCCTCTGTATTTCTGTTTTCCTTTTCACTAGTTGGCCTTAAATCACTCTCAGGAGTTTTGCATTTGACTTGGCTGGGCTTTAAGTAAGACATAACCATTGTTAGAAATCTGTAGTAAACCTCTTTCTTGAAGGATAATTAAAATGCTTCCTTAACAATGTCCTGAGGTGTTTTGACAATTACTTTTACATAATTATTGTCTGGTTTTCCCAGAGAGGCACTTAGATACTGGACAGATACAAAATAAGAGAAGAAATGTAGCACCAACGCTGTGTCAGATCAGGACAGCTACTGTTCCTTCAAGACGCCTTACAGAGACGGAGGAAACGCTCACAAAGCCTTGGTAGTTTGTCTTTGCTTACGACTGTTCACTCATGCTCTCACCTCGTTGTACAGCTCTTGATGTCTCGGGCTTTTCATTCTTTTTTCTTTATGTTTGTGCTCTTTGCTATTTCCCCCACACACATCAAAACCATCCCATAGCTGCTGCACTGAATTGCACATATTAGGCTTTTTTCCCTTTGGTTTAAATAACACTTTTCTGTACCTTGTAATCTGGGAGAGATAATGTTCGGATTCATGTAAATAGCGGCTAATAACTTCAAATGTTCGACTAACGCTTGCCTTATTGTAAGTGGAGCAACAACCATTATAGTGGACTTTCAGATTTCCAAATGTAGGCACATTCCAGTTTTTTGATCATGTAGTGTATATTTATATATGTAGTAAAGTATTTATCACTGTAAATGGCTGTTTTCTTTTATACTTAAGGCATTTTTTCAACAAACTAATAAACTACACTAAAATTGAGAGAGAAATTTCATGAAGCGGATTGTAGTCACATTAGTTGACATGGTTTTGGTGAAATTCTGCTCACTTTTGTAAAGTTAAAATGAAAACATATTTTCTGATTAAAGTTATGAATAGCCATTTTGTTGCACTAGTGTTAAAATATGTTTTATTAAAATTATGCAATGTATGGTCATTGTTCTGCAATACCAGAAATGTTGCTAAAATATAACCTGTTGAAAATATTTCGATTATGGTCTTCTCCAGCTTTGTCAAAAATACTTAACTATTGCTCGTCATTTTTAAAGCGTAGCAATTACTAAATCAGGGATTAATAACTTATGTCAGTTCACATTTAGTCCCTACACTTTCTAAGACTACACCTCACAGACTGCCCTCGGGGACTTACAGGGTTATTTTCACTGCTCGTGTACAATCAGGACTCCGCTCTGTCCCTCCTCAGTCAACAGGATACTTCTAATGATCATTACGTCTTATCAAGTCGTTGTAACAGATTGGACTCTGTGATAAAAGGCTCGAACACTAGATGGATTAGATGTTGATGGTTGTGTGCTAATGAAATAGATCAGCAGATTACAACATCAAGGATTTAGATTTTTGTCAACGTATGTTTTTTTAACTATTTTGAGTTAATCTAAATTACAAAGGGTTGTCTCATGTTGATGTGCGATTACATACGAATTATTTTCTATTGTAGCATCCATCGCCAAACTGTAAAGTTATTTCTGGCTTGAATTTTTTTTTTTTTCTTCTTTGCTTGTATGAAAATATTAAATGATTAAAGACAACATTGTAGTTTTTGCTCCTGTTAGTCATGATTTTTACATTACCTGAACTGGAAGCAAACCCGGTCAAAACATCAAAAACATGCTAGGTGCCCACTAGTGGTGGCTGCTGACAATGAATTTCCCCATGAGGAGGGTAAGAGAAAAATATATCAATAGTGTATAATCACTTCTAAATAACATTTGCCTTATGTGGACATAAAACTGCCACACAATCTTGCACAAAAGCTTACAACATTGGTTTAATTATCACCTAAACTATTTTCACTGGGTTTGTTCATAGACAGTGGCATGTCCTGACAGGACTATCTTGAATGGAAGGGAGATCTCACCAAAAAACTCCACACTGCAAAATATCCTATGAAGCTTGAGGTCAGGGCCCATAATATGGGATTTTAACACATTTGTGAAATTTGAGGGAACATTTTGTTTGCAAATAGAAAAACATACATTTTACTTTATTTCATAATGAAGAAAAAAAAACGAGTGTTTAAGTTTTAATGTACTGTATATCTCAAATGTATTTTTTAATACTTTTGTTGATACATTCAGACATCTCTCTGTGCCGTCAAAATGACGCAGAGAGAAATAAATAATGGTGTATTTTTCCAACATTGCACAGTAATTCAAAAGAAATGTAGACAGACGTTACATACGCCAACTTTATTCAAACATGTGTACAGAAGACATACTCTATCAGTACAAAGTCTTAAGGTGCCTGGCAGACAGTATTAAGTCATAAATACTTTTTTAAATTGCATTTCAAGTGATGCTGCTGTTTAATGTTTAAGGCACACACACAGCTCATAAACACACACAAAGAGCACTTCTTGTCGAGGCACTTACAACAAAGAAAGCAAACACACACATAGACTTATCACTATAACCGCTTATTAAACTCAGGAAACTGGCTTTGGATGTAGTCAGGACAGAAGAAGGAGATTAAACCTTAAACTGAAGTTGTGCGAGTGACTTTGGTCAGATCCGATTCCCATCTGATTGACAACCTAATAAAGTCACAACAGTTCTCGCTGCCGTCAGAGGGAGGCTAATAAATCAGAGGTCAGACATTTTTTCTAATAAATCAAGTGTTAGTCCTTTAAAAACTGCTGTAGAAATACATTAAAAGCAATAATGGGGACAATATGTACAGTTTTTCTGAAAAATACTAAAACACAATGAGAGCCAAAGACGTGTTGTTTTAGAAAACATCCACAAGAGACAAAGTGCAGTCCTAGCCATTTTGTTATAATACTTTGTTTCATTACATACATCTGTGCAGCTCTAAGTCACAGTCAAACAGAGATACCACAAAGAACTGTACTACTGAGTGGATGTTTTTGCTATAAATGGGGCAAGTCTAAAGTCCATATATTTTAAGTAGATGTCCCCTCTAGTCCAAAAGAAACCACAGTAAATTGTATGGGTGGATGTTTTAGGGACACAGCTTCTTGCATAATACCGTCATAAATGTATTAAGATTAAAATGTTATTGTACATAAAACATACAGTATAAATCCTTGCATTGGAGAGAGATTAGTGCAAAAGTGTAAGGCCAAATGTCCATTCCCAAAACCACCTGAACCATTATAAAGTTGTCTGTGTTAGTGTATGTTTCACTGGTTTTGAGCCGTTGTCTCAGTGCGGCTGAAATGTCTTGGCCATGTCCTCCAGCAGGGCCATTAACTTCTGCTCCTCCAGCGGAGAGCTGTGGGTCCAGGCCAGCGGCAGGTGAGTGGGCACCATCTTACGGTCTGCAAACAAAACACACACATTTAGACTTTAACGAGGAATCCTTTCTATGTGTATTACCTCTGCTCTTTTCTTAGTTGGAGAAATGCAAACATACAGTAGGGTTAATTTTTAACCATGATCTTTGAGAGCACAAGATTAAAACTTTTGACAAAGACAATACTTAAATGAGTTTCAGGCATACACATCTCTACAGAGCTGCTGACTAAGGTTTTGTCTGGATTAAGTAACTTGATATATGACTCAAATGTTAAATATTGAGCGAGGATGTAGCGCAAAGTCATTTTCTTTTAAATTAAACAGTATTTGTACCTAACCCTGTCTTCCTCTGTCTGATTAAAAGACATTAAAGACTATATCCAAGAGCATATATTGACTTATTTTATTTAGCACAACTTTAGAATAAAAGTAAACTCTGAAGCACGTAAGAAAAGACCTTTAAAGGCATCAAAAACATCTGTATTCTTGAAAGTGGGGGGTGGACAGGTTTCCATGAGCTCTGTGATACTTCCCTGCTGTGATTTATTGTTTTATCTCCAAACATCACTGTAACCTGATATGAGAAAGAATAGTATAATGACGAGCAGAAAGGAACAGCACTGCTAAACCACACCTGACTGGAAATGTTGGAATTAATTTAGTGACATAGTACTGTAATAATAGTTACTAAAGAAAAATGATAAAACCAGAAAGAAAGAAAAAACTATGCATTTACTTTAGGCTCAAACTTTAAAGCCAGTGGGGGCATTGTGTTTTTGTGCACACTACACTGTGTGTTTGTGTGAACTGTACTCTCTGGCAGTATCTGGCACCAAAGGCAGCCCTCTCCAGCTGCAGTGGACACAAGCCAAAGCCCCAGACCGACCCATCACAACAAACACATTCTCCATTTGTCTGCTCTAATTCAGGAGGCTCTCTCTGATTTGTACTAACCTTTTCAACAAAATATAAATCACATTTCTAGATCCAGCGAACAGATGAAACCTGAAATGTAACACCTGGGGCCATTTTCAAACAGAAAACTTTGTTGTTTCCTATGCTTTTTGCTTTTTTTTTAAATTACATTTTTGGTATCACTTTATTATCCCCATAGTAAAATTCCTTGTCGGCAGACGCCACCAGAGGGTGCCCAGCATGTTTTTGATGTTGATGGGGAAAACCGGAGTACCCAGAGGAAACCCTCCCAAGCACCGGGAGAACATTTTGACCAATTTTAATAGCTTTTATTTTACTTTTATTCGCTTTAAACTACATAAATATACATACTTTTCATATGGTCCAGTCAGTAAAATGGCTACCCCAGTCCTTCTGCTTTACAACAATACATGGTCAGGCATTTTATTCAATCAGAAGTGAGAATTCAACATTCAACATACATCGTTTCAGAAAATGGCAAACAAAGTTAAAGATATAAATAGCCACAGGTGAGTTTTAAACACTCTTTCTGAAGTAAATGCCCAAACGCTTTACCTTGATAGAAGCGCCCACTGGGATTTTTGGATGCAGCCTCAGATACAGCCAGCCACACCACAGTGTCGGCTCCTTGCTCCGGGGTCCGCAGACTTTCCTTCATGGAGCGGTGGAAGTCCGGCATGGCATTGGCCACAGCTGAAAAAACAGACAGAAGTGTGAGTCAGCTATTAATGGGTATTATACTGTATTATCAGAGCAGGCCAGGGCATGACTAAGACTAGGGTGCCCCATATACCACATCAGATTTTGTTCAGGAAGTGGGAGACTGTGTAATAAGTGTAAATTGTCTGTACCTGGAGTGTCGACCCAGCCAGGATGCATGACGGAGAATTGGATGTTAGTGTGAGCCTTGGCCAGCTGCTCTGTCATTACCACCTGCTGCCTCTGGAGAACACAGCACACACATTTACACACGTCAAGCAAAAAATAGTGACCCAGATCTGATGCCGTTATGACGTCTGAACTAAATGTCTAACGTCTGAAAATCAGGCTACTTTCAAATGTGGGTCTGAATCACATTTTTTTTTTGCGTAGAAATGACCTAAATCTGTTTGGTTGTAATGATATGCATGAATTTTTTTTTATCAGTCTTAGATGTCAATTATTGCAATTCAGCCCTGGCCAATCACAAGAAAACCTCTAAATTCACTGTTACTGTGATCGTCCAGGGGGTTTGATACTGATTGGGACTGCTCACCCAGGAGTCCATTCAGGGAGTGGGTTGTGAACAGTAATTAAAACCATTGAGACAAGCTAAAATATTAGATCTATAATTCCAGTTGAGCATGTGCCAGTATGAACAAAGTCATCAAGTCGAGTCTTACTTTGTGCTGGGCGTAGACCATGGTGCCGTCAAAGCGACCCCTGTCCGACTGAAGGTTTCCTATCCTCAGCTTCTGCACCAACATCCCGCCTGAGGACACAGTGATCTGGAAACAGAGGGATCATCATAAACTGCAGATGGAAATGTCTTAGTATGATGGATGTCTTTTTTCTGGACTGTCTAAGGATAACTGTGATAAGAAAAAGACAAAGAATATTTAGATACGTTCATCATCAGATACCAGAGACTTATGGTTTTCCTAATTATAGATGAAGTAATACAGTAAGACGTGTATGTATAGGTAAAATGGGAATCCAGGGTGTACCCTCTTTATGTCCAAAGCAACCCACATGACCTTTAAAGGATAAGTGGTAGAAGATGAATTAACATTGTAATTGTTTTTGGATTGACAGATTACAATATATTGAGTTACAACATATTTTACAAAGTACTGTGCTACAATTTATCTACATAAAACAGTATTCACCATCTTAAACTATACTATACACTAAATCTATATATCTTGTGAATAGTACAGTGGATTTGACCAAATAAATCCCACATTTCTTAAAAATTGTAAATGATGTTGTGTCAATGTATAATTGACATAATACCTGACCTGAGATTAAACCAGTGTGACTTTATTGTATCAGCACAGGCCTCTGCTTGTGTGTGACATTACCACTCTGGGATCTGCGCTCTTCTCTATCAGAGGAATGAGGCTCTTGGTGAGAATGTAAACCCCTGGTGGTGGTGGCACAAAAGAGCAGCTAATTAATGCCTCCACATCTTCATATCTGTCATCATCTTTCATATCCAAGAGGAGTAATATCTTCGCACTTCAGCCCGTATCCGTGACTCACCCAGGACGTTAGTGGCGAAGCTCTTCTCGAGCCCTTCAGCGTTCACTTCCCTCTGACTCAAGATGGCTCCTGCGTTATTAATCTACACATTTAATTAACGAGAAAGTAAAATAAGAGTCACAAAATAAAACATGGATGAAGTGGAAAGGGTGAGATAATGGGGGCATGACACACTGGCATAACACTTTTGGTCTTTAATGAGGAGTTCAAATAATTTACCAGGACGTTCAGAGTCTTATATTTCCTCTTGAAGCCCTCAGCAAACTCCCAGACCTTCTTTGTCTCAGATAGATCCAGGATGTGGACATAGACCTCCTGCAGACACAGAGACCATTTCCATGAATAAATTATAAATGGCCATGGAGCCTAATTGTGGGTGATATATGTCTTTTTTTATTTTTAATTTTATTTCATACTGTACTTTGTTTCCTGTTTCCTTCACAATTTCAGCTCTGGCCTCTTCAGACTTGTCCTTGTTCCTGCAAACCATGTGAATTGTTCCACCTGGGACAAGAAGCAATACTCAGTTTTACTAAAAGTTATGTCATTTATACTTAAAACCCCCAGTTTAAATGGACAGTCTACTGTAATATGCCCACAGTGCACTGACAGTGTTGGACCCTTTTGTACTGGCACTTATTTGACCTCCACAGATACTGTACTTCACTCACTGCACTCAGATCTCACTGTAAATGAAGATAATAAAGGCAAAGCAAACAGTAAAGAATGCTCTCCTTCAAAACAAACCACTTTATGAAACATCTTAAAAGGAGTATGGTTCTGAAATTGGTGTATAATTTATATTAGGGCCTGTGTTTCTACTTGGTGTTTGTGCATACTAAATTAGTACTCATTGTAAAAAAGTGGTAGTGTAAACCAAGCTGCAGACATTAAAAATGAATGTTTTCTATGCTGTCTGTCCGGTGTTTTGACAGTATTTGATGTGTGGTGTGATTGGAAATATATTTTTTTTCTTAAAAATATTAATGTGGACACAGCCTTTGTCACCTCTTTTGGCGATGGCCATAGCAGTGGCTTTCCCGATGCCACTGTTGGCTCCTGTGATCATGAAAACACGTCCAGCCATGGAGACCTCCAAGTCCTTCTCCGCAAAAAACTTAGAGGCAGCGAGAAAGGGATTCCTTTCGAGGCACACAAAAAGTCAGTGTTATTATTAATAATATTGGTTCATCAATGTTCATAGAGTTAGATGTCCTGTTCCATCTGCTATTTTACAGCTCTCCAATGGTGCTGTAAGATAATTCAGTAAAATAATAAGAAAAAATATTCCTTAGCAGAAATGACAGAAACAGTGTGGTAATGTGGGGCAGCCTAAGGTGCAAGGTCATCCTGAATACAGTACGTGGCCTCAGAGCCTCCATACTTTACTGTACGAATACAATGGAGAGGACAGTGCGCCTGGCATCGACTCTAATGGGAAGAAACTGGAGATAAGGAGGGGTTATTTCAGACCACAACAGGATCGGTGTGTGTGCTACTTCAAATTGTCCCATTGTCCTGATGCCATTGTTGTAAACGGCAGAGAAGGAGGGGCATAAAAAGCCACAGCGAGGGGTAACAGTGAGGTTAAATGGTGGCTCTGTTTGCCGGTGTCATGCAGAGAGCCATTAGTGCAGGGTCAGAGTGGGCTGCTCTCTGGGAGAAATGATAACACTGAACAAAGGGAAGAGGGAAACAATCACCAAAGCACTGTGTCACATCACCAGCCTCTGTATCCTAAAGGAAGAAAACTTAGGGCCACAGACCCTCCCAGGGCTTAGCTCAAATTAAAAGGTCATAATCAAAACCTTCAAAACTTAATCAACATAACTCACAAACCAAATTAATGTATAGAAGTAGAAGGATTTTTGTCTAGAACGGCAAAGTATTATTATAATACAAAAGAACAATGGAGAGTGCTTCATGGATCTGCGTGAAGTGAAACCAGTCAGGTGCTTTTTAGAAGTGGAGGCTGATATCTTCTACTTAAGTTAGATTTTCAAGGATTTTCAAGAATTTCAAGGCACTCCGACAGTTACAAGGTTAAAAAGCCATTATTTTTGCATGGCTAGTTTCAGCTCCAGGTGAGCTTCCTCCAGGGTGCACTCAGCCCAGGTGTCTCTCTTATTTAGGCATAGGCAACTCCTCCCTAAAAACAAAACAAACACAAACTTTTTTTTCTGTCATTTTTACTACAACCAAGCATTACAAAAAAAGAAAATAAAAATTATGAAGCAAAGAAAAATGTATATAGGGAAAATTATTTACAACCAAAACTTTATCAATCAAACAATAACAAAGATATTGGTTAAAGTGTAATACAGTCGAACGGCAGGTAGACGTGCATATCAGACCCACTACAAAAACAACCGGACCACAAATTACCATCCCACGTTTCCTAAAACAGGTGTTCACACCCGTATGGGAGGTACTTATAGCTGCCCATCCCTTTATACCTGAGACACCTGGGCTGAGTGTGCACCCTGAAGAAGGCTCACCTGGAGCTGAAATGCGTTTTAAAATTTAACTAGCCACAAAAATAAAGGCTTTTAAACCTTGTAACTGTCAGACTACAAAGTATTACTATCCTGAAATCCACAGGTGCAAAACCCATATAGGGAGGCTACAGACAGAATGTCTTTAAATATTTCAATTTAAATTTGATATAAGTAAAGGTCAATGCAAAGTCATTACAACATTATTGTAATATTATTATCCAGGAGCCAGATTTGGCTCAAAGGTAAAACTAATAAGTCACAAACAAACATGCACAAATGTATGCATTATGCAATCTTAGAAGTGCCCAGAGGTCCCAAAACAGACAATAGTATATTCTACGACCTGGATGAAAAGAAAAGAGCCTACGCAAACATTTTCTAATCAAAAAGTCACATACAACATGTTCATATAATAAGGCAGAAAAATGGAGTTGACGAGTCAGTCACTAACACATGCTGTTACATTTTATTATATTAACATTTCATGAACCTTTTATCAAGACAAAAAGCAAGGCAAACTGCTCTTTTCAAAATAAAAGCCTCTGAACTCAAAGAGTAAGCCACTGTAAATATTGAATAGATATGTCACATTGTTATAATAATATACAGGTCTAGTCTAAACCGTTTGGTATTATCTGTCTATACGAACCAAAAAGTCTGATTTAATTAATTATTTATGACTTATTGTTATTGTCAATAAGAATATCAATTCAGCGAAAAAGTCTAGACAAACTTAGCAGCACTCAAAAGAATGCGGCAGTAAAGTTTTAGACAAGTGCTTTACTAATTATAATTAATAAATATAGATCATAAAGATAAAAGTATACATTTCCCACAGAAGTATGACGTTTCTATAAAGCCATCACTGTTTTCACACTGACTTACTGACTGTTAGCAGGCGCTGTGAGCTGTGGTCACCGGAAACAGGTGAGGGGCAGGTCTTACCTGGTGAACTCGGTGAGTCCTTTGAGAAACCAGGCGAAGTTGCGGTACAGAGACATGGTGTTGGTGGCTGAGCCGCTGCTGTGGTCCTTTCTCTGGTGCCTGCCCTCAGTGCCCTGCCCCGCTGCCTCTGTCTGTTTTGTAGCCTGCACCGGCACCACGTGCAGATGCTCTTTGAATCAGCCCCAGAGGAGGCCACGTGGGGGCACAGACCAGGGCCCCCCCGCGACCAAACCAGTCAAAGACCAGTGACTCAATTTACACCGGGTCCCGATTATTTTACGTTGTTCTGAGAAAGTCTTATTATAACTGGACATTTTCTGTAAAACATTTTTGAAATGTTATTATTGTTGGTCAAGTAGGCTAATTTATTAGCTTACACTTTTTAGGCTCTGGTACATGTCCAAATAATCACTTCTAAAATAAAGTATAATGTTAAATTAATCTGGAATAGGGAGTTTCATTCTTCCGAAACTTGTTACAGTCAAAATGGCAGCCGAAAAATGCATTTATAAATACTACATCACAGTTGTTTGTGGACAGCAATAAGGATCGTAGAAAAATACACTTGATCATTTACCAAAGCTACGTTATGTTTTCCTGTGTCTGTCTTCCGTGTTTGCTCTGCGCAGCTTCACCTGTCCAGCCTTTGACTTCAACCAATGAGCGTCTGGAGCGCAGCAGGGCGCGGCTGTGAGTGGACAACAGAAGGTGTTTAGCGCACTGATTTCTGGGAAGATCAACAATGCAGTAGCATCTCCGAAACGCATAGGGTTTCATCTGACCAGAGGAAAGGAGGAACGTGTGGTTAACCTGCAGGATTTGAACTCGGTGACTTCTCTCTGACTGTGACAAAAATGGTGAGTTTGCTTGTTTCTATGGCGCCTGTAAGTTCATTCACGTGTATCTAGTTTATAAATTAGGTTGACTCACATTTGGACTATTGCTCTACGAACAAAGTACATTTTTACATTCTTTGCACAACGCTCTGACTCACTTGATCAAAGGTCAAGTTTGGCGTTGCTAGTTCAATGATAAGCAAAGATCTGACATGATCTAGAATAACAAAACTGCTATAAAACTAGAGTTGCTGCAGGTACAATAACATTATACTTTAAGTCATTGAACTGAATGTTATTATGTCTTATGTCTTTTCTGCCAGGCTAAGTCAGTTATTTTTAATTGAGGGCATTGGGTTCTTATTAAATGATGCATCCTCTTATAACAAAAGCCAAGGAAACAAATGCATCTAAATAATCAAAATAGAGACCTTTTGTCCTCCTTCATCTAGCTGCAGGTATAAACAGTAACCTTGCAACTACACCTCAGGGCAATGAGCTCATTAATTGGCCTTACACAATACTCATTGTAGGTTGTATTGTGAGTGAGTTATGGCCCTCGGTGAAAGATAAACGCTGTTTGGTACAGTTACAGTTAACAGTGGTACTGTTTGTTTGCTCCATCATTAACTAAGGGTAAAGACGTGTTTGTGTTTGAACAGGCATTTATCTGAGGAAGCTCACACTGACAAGCTTCACTGAGCTATGTAAATGGATCTATTTTAAATGTTCTTGCTTGATTTATTCTTCACAGATGCACTTCCTTTTGCTGTTCAGCCGGCAGGGGAAGCTGCGTCTACAAAAATGGTTCACACCCCTGACTGACAGAGAGAAGAAGAAGGTGATCCGGGACATGATGATGATGGTTTTGGCCCGGCCTCCGCGATCCTCTAACTTCCTGCAGTGGAGGGACCTCAAGATTGTTTACAAGAGGTGAGTTAACTATGACTATGCCCCTACAAATTCTATTTACAATAGACTTAGTAACAGATTTTGGTCCATGCATGCTGCATTTTTATGTACATTGGTGCATAATACATCTATAATATACTTGCGAGGACAGCTGCCTTTATCTGAAAGAAATTGTTTTTAGGACTTGGGCGGTCTGTGCAGTTATATGACAAGACCTTGCTTTATTCTGTTTCTTTGCATCTGTGGTGAATTTCCCAGGTGTAGTATTTGACCATTCTTCTCTTCAAACGCAGGTATGCCAGTCTGTATTTCTGCACTGGTCTGGACGACCAGGACAATGAGCTGCTGGCCCTTGAAGTTTTGCACAGATATGTTGAGTTGCTGGATAAATACTTTGGTAATGTAAGTATCATGTCACATTTAAAGTTTATAAGCTGTTAATAACACATTTTACTGAGAATAGAGAACATTGTGAATGATGAACTTCCATATTAAAGTGCTTTCAGTAAATGAAGATGGGATGATACTTTGAACATGTGTACGTGTCGAACATCCAAAATCTTATTCATTTAACTGTTTTTTTTTATATATTGTTTTTTGTTAAGGCCTGGAGTTCTTTACTGTCCTATTGTGATGCTAAAAGTGATCAGAAAAGTTAATATTCTTCTTAAACCTGTTTTATATTACCTGCATTTGTTGCTGCAGCTGTAAGCAGTCAGACTCCCTCTGGTGTTCGTTTATGTGTTTGCGGCAGTTTTATTTTTTTGTAAATTAATATAAATTAAGCTATAATCATATCTAGCTACCAACAGTATTTTATTATCCTATGAGTAAACTCGCATTGTGTCTTAATTTTTAGGTCTGTGAGCTGGACATCATTTTCAACTTTGAAAAGGCTTACTTCATCCTGGACGAGTTTCTGATGGGTGGAGAAATACTAGAAACATCCAAAGTAGCATTACATGTATCTATGGAGGAGGCTGACAGTCTCCAAGAGGTACAGTCTATAGGCCCGACAAGGACAGTTTAAACACACAAAAACATCCCACACTTGTCTTTTGTTTGATTACAGACAATGGAGGAATACATGAGCAGACCTGCCTACTGAGCCATTAATGAATGCAGCAGAACTTTAAAATATTTTCAGGTAACAGCATTCGTTGGCAAATTCTGGTGCCAAAGTTAATGTAATAATTATATTACTTATGTTTCCATTCATAAGTGCATTTTAAACCTCTCTTTTATGAGAACATACCTTTTAATCAAGTGTGTACAAATTCTTTTCTTTCACATTCACTGAGATGTTCATATTCTGTGTCAATAAACAAACAAGACGCAGTAAGGAAAAAATAAAGTCAATGCTTTATTAACCTCAGGTATGTCACATTTAGGATCACATTTATGAAACTACCAAAGAACACAAGTGAGTCTAGGTAATCCAACACTGTTTTGGCTGTGTGTACATTGAGATGTATAAGGCTGGTGAGTCACGTTTACTGTACACCTGTTTGTTTTGTGTTTCTGAGCAACTTTTTAAAAATAGCATCAAATGAATGTCTAAACACTAATAAATCATTTTGTACTTAACTAAGGTTAACTGGATGTTGTATTTTTCAAAATACTTCTTACCTTCACCA